>NJDD01000506.1:376203-409458 GCA_002245505.1 Calephelis nemesis
GGGATCTCCTACAATTGGTGAGTGGGTTTGCAGCCGATGTGTAGTCACACGCGGGTGCTAACGCCGGTCTCGGGTGGGCAGCCGGTTAAACTGTGTGAAGTGATTACTGAATGCATGTATTTATATTTAACACCCTATCGAAGTTATTGTTATTTTATGTGATAATATAGCGAACAAGCACATGGCTCTCCTGTTGGTAAGAGATAACAGTAGCCTATAAACACCATAGATGTTGTAGGTGTTTAAGAGCCTGATTGTAGAGCTTGCTTGGAGGCAGAGGAAACGGCAATTCATAACATAACCTGTAAATGACCAGCACTTAACCAAGTAAGAAATAGACTTCTGGGTAAGCACATAATTAACCCACAAGATATTAAGTTGATAAGTCCCAAGTGCAAGTACAATTCCTAGTAACTGTCGGCCTTGCGGAACTTATGTAAGTTTAATGAATAAGAGGCGTGATCACAATAGATCTGTCAAGGTTGCAGGGATCCTCAGGATTCTTTGACCCGTACTATTTAATACTAAGAATGGGTGGACTTTTTTCTGTCTATGTTCATAAGGGATATTGTATGATTTTAATGGTGAGACTTTTAGTAGTTTTGGGGCTTATTCAAAGCAAACAAACAATCTAATTTATCCTTTTCTTTTTTTTATTTACACATATATTAGTTAGAAGACGAAATCATAATATTTGTTTTCTTTGAGTTGAATCGATTTGCACTACTTAGGTGGAAATATTTATTGACAACAAATTTAATTAATTGGAAATAAAAAATATTTGAAAAAGTAAACAAATTCAAATTATTCACTATGATGTATGACTGAATATAAGATTATGTTTTAAATAACTCATACTAAAACATTAATCTTTAAAAAGGGTAGCTTTTTGGTATATTCATTGAAATGTGTTCAACACACAAACGGAAATAAAAGAATCTAATCCTACTCATATTATAAATGTGTGTTTGGGAGAATCAAAGGATGTTTCTCTCACGCAAAAAACTATTAAATGGATTTAGATGAAACTTTATAGGAATATAGTTAATAAATCAGAATAACATATCGGATACAATTTACACAAAAAATAAAGTTTGGTATGCGGGTGAAGCCACAAATGTAAGCTAGCTATACGTATACAATACACACAGACAAACACACAAATTTATTAAAATGTAATAGATTGTAGGAAAATTAAATTTCGTAAAAGACTAAATTATTATTATTATATAATATTATGAAGAAAAATTCAACATAACTGATTTTATATATAACATTTCAGACATACATTTATAATATTCTTTGTCCAACTTTAATTTAACTTTTGGCATCTACCAAATCAATATAATTATGTTCTCTATCACTTTACTACTTTGTATTGTGATTTGTGATCCTATTTTTTTACTTGCTGTCAAAAAACTTAATAAACTGGATGACGTACAGGCAACAACAACAAGTAACCCTTAAATAGGGCAAAATTAAACAATTGGCATTGATGTTTATGTCAATATTATCATTCCAAGTCTTTACATCTGCTCAGATCACTAGAAGTTAAATGTTGATATTTGAAATATCTACTAACAATGCAGATATTTGAAATATTTTTTATCATCCAGCAGTTATCATTAGTTTCATTAGAAAACATTTCTGTTTCAAATAATTTCAAATTTTAGAAGTCTGTTAAGTTAACTTACATGTCCTAAGTGTTACCACATAAATATGAATGTTTAAAAGTATTACACAAGTTCCTTAACATGCAATTTAAAGAAAGTAATTTGTCTAGCACTAGTGACCCAGTTTTTGTTTGGCTTAATCTTAGAACAATTACATGTAATTTTTGCTAGTTTAATAGCCCTTATAAAGACAAATTTTAGATGTGAGATGCATATTCCAATGGCTTGTTGAATGACAATTCTTTTCAACTTGTTTAATTACTATAAGTTGCTAATTATTCATTTTCAAATAACCTTGACATCTTAAAAAAACCTATCTCTCAAAACACTACTTGTCTACCAAGTGAGACCCAATATCAAAATTGTTCGGAAGTCTCTAAGTATCAGTAAACTAAGTAACTTTGTTTATGCTCAAGGAGAATTAGAAACAAAAAACATTTGGTTTTAATGTATATTAATAAAAACTAGACGAGCCGACGGTCATTGTCTTGTATGATATTAAAAAAAACTTGACAGTGATAACTTTTAATAGTTATAAGTTATTCAACATAAATTATTTTTGACAATAACGTCATGTTCATTTCTGAAGACCAACTGCTTTGTTTCCAAACATTATTAATATAGTTAGTGTACCATCTGCAATCTTTTATCATTATTTTTGTTTGTGTGTGTCAAATGTATGGTTGCGTGTGTAATGTTTTGTATATTGATTTAATGCAGTTAATAAGCATTATTATTGAAAATTATTAGCCTTCTGCACTTCTACACATAAACTATAAATGTACCAAATTTAATACTCCTCCATCCACATAATTCCCTTAAAAAGGGGTTCAAAGTTTTTGCTACACATATTAATATTATGATCATAGTATTGTATTTGTCTGTACATGTGAGAAGGTAAAATATGTTATATGCATTGTATATTTTTAGTATTCCAGGCATTTAATATATTTCAGTAAAATCAATGAACAATGGAAGTAATTGAGCATGTAAGACATTGATAGTGTATTTAAATTATATGTTAGTTAGTTTTATTATATTATATTATATTTAAAGTAAAGTTAGTTGAGAATAGGGTATAAGTTCATGCCAGAAGCAGGGGCTGCTCATCATATGCTTGTCAGATTTTCATAAAGAGGATTTGTTGTTATTTGCTTTAGGACCAATTTTTCAATAACTTGATTAGACTTGTCAGGTTCAGGTAAAAAAAGATTCTTGCAAAAGCGAGCTAAATAGTGATTTTAGCAAAAGAAAGATGCATGTAAGTTTATGTATATTTACAGACTTTAGACAGAGGTATATAGTAGATTCTAGTTGAAGTAGTGGTCCCCAAAAAAATTAAACTCAAACTTGTTCATAGCGTCAGTTTTTCTAACCAGGATTCATCATATCTGCTTTTTGTTGAAGTTCAGATTACTTGAGCATTTAAGTAGTGGCTTAGGTTCGCTCTCAAGCAGGTTTCAGTGGTTTACCACACTTATCAGTTATCCTCGATTATTAGTCATATGTTTAATTTATGACAATGGCTCTACTGATAGTAAGAGATAACCAGGGCCATTGCACACCATGCACATTGTAGGTGTGTCGCTGTCTTGTGGTCATGGCATTAGGCTAATTATAGTGCAAGTCTTCTGGCTATCCTACCATCCGGACTGGAATATAACGCTGTCATTTTGGCAACAGGAATAGGTACAGATCGCTTCCTGAATGGGTTACAGCATGGCACTCTAAATGCTATACAACTAATCAGTGTTCATTTTCTATATAATTAGTATAAAAAAGAAATACACATACATAAATTTTAAGTTTCTATGTAATTAACAAAACCTTGTAATCTTTGTCTATCATGTAATATTTTAATACAACAGCAGATGCAATATTCTGGACTAAATGCAAATTAAAAACTCCATTATTTCTTTTATTTCTATTTATTATGTTTTGAGTTCACAATCAGCTTGACAGTGGCAAAAAGTATTCAATACACTTTAAGACTTTATTTTGATATATTTATGTTCCACAGAAGTATCAAAATCATCATTCAAAATAATGGCTTTCAAATTAGCTTGTGTAGTAATAATCAAATGAAAAAACACACAAAGACAAGTAAAATAAATAAACAACACCATGTGTTAATACAATAAAATTTGCTATGTTCAACTTGAAGTGAAGTCACTACATGAAACTAAGCGTTTAGGTATCTTACATTTAACTAAAACTTAACAACATCTATATAATTGGGCTAGGTGAATGTTCAAAAGTTCAATTCATGTACATAATAAATTCTGCAACTCATTGTTAAATTTCCTAGAAAAACATTGATACCGTGTAAGGAATTAAATGACGTGAGATTATTTCGAAATAGCTCATTCATACTAAAGATGTTACTGTATGTAGGTACTATGTGAAAATGTTGATTGTTTGGTGGGTCAAATTTGCTTACAAAAATCTGTAATAACATCAGATTTGAACTTTAGGCTACGATACGGTTTATACTGTTTATGTGCAACCGATATTAAATAAAAACCGCACCCTGACAAAATGCCGATAGCTGGAAATAGAACTCCATTTGTCAGCAGCTATCACTACAATTCTATCAAGTTCCAATGCGGCAATTGCAGTTCATAAATCTGCAAAATGAAAATCACATACCTTTAAACTTCAATTCATTTTGCGGTTCTATAGTCAGCACTTGATTAGGCATTTTTGTTTAAGATTATCGTATCCCGTTGGCAAAATTTGTGAATTAAAATGAAAGACTATTCTTTGATGTCGGCCACAGCGAAACGAATATGACGAATTCGACAATCGACATGCGCATTGCCGTCAGCGTTGCCATATGAAATAAATAAAATTTAATAAATAAACGATCTAATAAACTTTTAACTTAAACAAGTCTTTGAGTATTAAACCAAATTATTCACAAAGCGTAGACTTAAACAAATAATAGTTAAAAAAATTAAACGAAATAAGCTTTCGTCTTTGTCACAACAAAAAAGTACAAAATTTAGTTTTCTATTAGTTCCAATAAAAAGACTAAGAAAAACAATATACCTACGAGTATCTTAAAAAAAGCATGGGGTTATTTGTAAAGTATTTGCAAAATTGTAACCTAGCTTCCCACGCTTTTTTAATTTAAAACGTTTTTGCTCTTCATCGGTAAATTTTTAGGGTTCTATAGCCAAAGGCAAAAAATGAAAGCCTCTGTCTGACCGTCCATATGTCACAGCCACATTTTTTCGAAAATAAAAGAGCTGAAACGAAAAAAAATTGTTGAAACTTGGTAAGTAAATGTATTCTGTGAACCGCTTTAAGATTTTTACTTATACATAATTATAGAAAAATAACAGTAAATTTTAGGGGTTACTCATACTTATAACCACAATTAAACATTTTTTTTTAATTCATAAGTGTGGGGTATCTGTAAATAGGTCTTCTAAAATGATATTGAGGTTTTTACGATCATTTTTTTTTAAGCGGAATAGTTTGCTTAAGAAACAGGTCCGAAGAAGAAAAATATGCCCCCCCCCCTGTAACTTTAAAATTTGCTTTTGAAACTAAAATAATATCTCCAAAAATATTCATTGAAATGAAACTATGTCAAGGACAGTTCTATTCCAGGTTGAACGACTGTGAAAATATGTTGTGTAAAGTTACAAATATTTTTTAACATTTATCTTTAAATTTAGCATTCGTCTTTTAATACAATATCATCATACCAAAGAAAATAAATCTGCCTATTTGCCTTTTATGGTACCTACAAAAATATGTTGAATACTATTACTGTTAAAAGTAAGGGTTTTGCAGATTTCTAGTTCTATGTACTTTGAACCCCTTTTTTATATTATTATTATTATATTAGGACAATATTTTGCCTAAACATCAGATCTTACGTGTTTTTTCTAGTGTGTTAAATTAAAAATCTTTCAATCCTTGATATACCCGCAACAAATTGAAAAAAAAACCAATTCACCCCAATTGCAACTTGTTTAACATAAATGTTTAAAGTTCTGTCATTGGTAATAAACGCTATTGCACATGCGCTTTCTATATTTTTCTTCGAATAGGTAATCAAAATTAAGTTCAAGAATGTTGCCACTTGCTATGAAATTGAGATTCGAGGGGATATCGGTAAATGCGGATATGAATTGGAATAGAGATTACTTTATCTATCGTCTTTTTGAATATAGTTAGATTTTTTTTAATTTATCATAACATATTCTATAAAAATTCGTATGTCTGTAGGTCTGAGACGCGTAACGGTAATGAAAGAAATTTGAAATTTCGTAACGGGGCTAGAACCCTCAGTAGCTCAAATGGTAAGAGCATTCGTCAGTTGATCGTAGTTAAGTTTAGGTAAATAGATAAGAATTACTACTTACTTACCGATTGAAATTGTCACTATCAACTAACTTACTTACCTAATAACGTACTTAGTGCTACACAAATGGCTTAAAAACAGGGAAATATAAAGAAAGGAAAGAAAGGATAGTTACTTATTTTTTACTACATATTTTTATTTAATTGTGGTGTGTAAATATGTTTATAGTTATATAAGTCAACTCTTAATCTAGACACGCGGCAGCGTGTCAAGCCAAGTTCAAGCAAAGAACTGGCTAGTCAGCGCCGAGTGTAATTTTACACGAACCACTTGGTGCCAATTTTGACCCTTTTATAACTCAAAATCTATTTAACGTAAATACATAAAACTACGTACGTGTAATCATATCCATAAGAACATCAAGAATCTCAAATTTCATAAAGCTAGCTCCAACGGTTATAAAGATATGAAGGTCTAAAAGTCGTAAATTTTAGTACCTATTGACTGACTGACTGACATAGCTATAGTAGCTAAACCTAACCTTCTTCTAGATGACCTAGAATGATGAAATTTGGAATTCAGCTCGGTAAATAGGTGTAAACGTAGGAAAAAATCGAAAAATAAAAAAAGTTCATAAATAGGTGGGGGGTGGACCCCATACAAAAAAAAACGCAAGATTTTGTTTTTAAAATTAAATACCTGCCTAGTTTCTTTTACAAAAAAAAAGTAATGATATCCCACCAAAAACATGAATGTAAAAAAGGAGAGCCAAGTTCAATACAAAAGTTATGCTTGGCTGTGAACTCCGCCGTAAAAAGAATGGAAATCTTAATGGGTGCCAAGTTCTATGCAAAATCCAAATACTTATTTATAGGAACAAAATAACATTATGATCAAGTATGAAACTCTATTTCTTTGCTTTATTCGATAACTATAACAAATGCTGTTATTTCAAAATAAGAGATTTAATGGTAGGTTGGAATTGACTTGGCCAGTTTTTATAATATATGTTGAATATTGTTATGAAATAACTGATGTAACGAAAACCCCCGCCCCGCTGTCGCCGCCCCGCAAATCGCTGAAATCCAGTTTGAGGCCTAAGAGGAAGTTATTGATGGTAGAAAAGGACAAGGCTAACTAGCGTAACGTAGTGAGGATGGCTTACCAACCATCCACTATGTTAATGGAAAATAAATAAACAAGCATACAGACAAACCTGTAAAGGGAATCCTGATAATGTATATTGAATAATCTGTAGTTTATTATTTTAAACTGCCATTTAAAATAAAAATCTACAGAAAATGCCGCTATAATATTAAAAAAAGTCTATAAATGTTTGTGCACTTCAAATTAAGAATACGTTTTTTTCGGCTTAGAAAAAATATGTGGGAGTGGGATTCGAAGTTCACTGCTACTTTTGGTCTCAGTGGTTGGTTAAGTAGGACCCTATGGCACCTTCCCTCAGCAACCAGAAGTGGTCAGCTGGGAAAGCAGCCGCAGAAGTAACCCGGTGGGACAACTACCGCCGGTCCAGGGTCCTACCACCACCGACCAGCATACATCAGCTAGCAGGCTAACAGAAAGCTAACGTGATTGAGGTGGTTCTTAATTATAGTTTATGGATATCTGTCAGGGCGTACAAGATCATCAGCTCATTTCCAAGCATCAGAATGGGTACTAGACGCACTATGGGGATTTATTTCCACCTCGTTGGTCGAGTGGCTAGCGTACACGCCTAACTACATCGGCCAACTGCGAGGCTCGGGTTCGATTCACGACGGGAGCAGGCATTTGTGAGATGAACATTTAGATGTCTGTATTTCCGGGTCTGGGTGTTTATTAAATTGATTCTGGTAACTATTTACGTATTTCTATGTATAAGTATCTTTGACTAACACCCTTAACACAAGCATATAATTTGCTTACTTTGGGGTTAGATTCTATTTGTGTGGTTTGTCCAGTTATATTAATTTATTATTATTATTATTTCACGTTTGGACATATGTGAGACCTCGCAGTTAAAATACTAACAAATACTCGTATGCTCGTAGAGCTGAGCTGGTCTGATGACGAAGCTTGAAAATAGGAGATGTTACCCAAAAATGGTTACTGGTAACTTCATAGAATTTGGAATTTGTCTTAACTAGATCTGTTCTTTTTTTTATGATGACGAAGATTTGATAAAGGACCGGCGGGGCTATTCAATATCTTTCTAGTGATGATCACTTAGTAAAGTGCACATCAAATAGCTGTCAAATAACGTGATTTGTATATTTTGCTATCTCCATTGTATTTCTGTTGGACACAGGAGACGGTAAATATAAAACACGTAATTTGACAGCTATTTCTTAACACTGCAGTGATCGTCACTAAAAAGATATGTAATCAGTCCCCTGTAAGCTAACAGAAATACAATGGAGATAGCAAATACAAAACACGTCACTTGACAGATATTAGACATACACTTTTCCCAGTGATCATCACAAAAAAGGTACGGAATGGCACCGCTGATGAAAGAACTTGGAGGTGGTTGATGAACTACAATTTAAAAGTTACGGTAATATGTTACGTGATCATTGCAACTCATTTAAAGCGCGTCAAAAAGATAAGTTTTTATTAGTTAAATGTGGGTGTGTGTCTGTCTGTGGTCTTAATTTGAAGGGATGAAAGGTTTCTTGGGGACTAATTAAAAAAAGGGGCTAGGTAGTAGTTATTGTTTTCGATCTTAAATCGCAATTTTGGATTTAACCATGATTTTTTCGTTTTTTATCGCAGTTAAAAGTACACTTTGTCATTTTGGCAGTCTATGGTATTCCTTTGCTAAAAAGTACGTCTGTAAAAAAATGGTTTTCATTTATTTATTTTTATCCTGATACAAAAATTTTAACAATGAAAGTAAATTAATATCAAGAAGTAAAATTATTTTTTAGATTGGCTTTGTGGTGTAAATTTGAGTTGTATTTTTGAAAATTGTGTATGTGATTGCATAACATGCTAGAGTAAATTGAGAAGTTAAAATGAATTATACCAATCTACTTGCAGCTTGCAATTCTTGTTTTAAATTAGATAGATGTGTAAGGCAAAAGCTGTATAGTAATTCATTTAAAGGGTATATTTTAAAACGGAGGTTTCCATACAATTCGCGGCTGTTCCATTCTTCATTATCTGAATGTCAAGCTCAAAAAGATAGTGTTGACGTCCTTCTATCGCCCCAGGAGGTTAGTTGTATGTTTTCAATTGAGTTGGTTATGTAAGACTTCATTTTTGCATTTATTATTATTTGTTGGCTTCTTTGCCCTGGTGATGCGAGTTTCTTTTTGGTTCTTAGAATAATTTCGTTTTAAGAATTCGTTATTTGTCGTAATAAAAACTGTTCAAAGGTTTCAAAATAGCTTGGTATTGGTTACGTATCTGATTTGTTAATTGATGGTTACTCGTATAGTATATACTTGTTCCAATTGACACCCCTGCTGTTAGGTTGAGTATTTATTTATTACTTACATATGGACTGGTAGTAATTAAATACAATAGCTTATTTATACCTACACATATGAAATAAATGTAGATGTAATATAATAAATCATTATAAATAAATAATAGATATCCATGGACAAGTTACACAGTTGAATCTCACCCCATAGTAAGCAAATTATATGCTTGTGTTATGCATATTAGTCAACAATAATAATACATATAGAAATACTTAAATAGATACTAGAATAAATTTAGTAAACACCCAGACCGGGAAAATGCAAACATCTAAATGTTAATCAATTACACAAATGCCTGCCCCCATCGGAAGTTGAATCTGGGCCTCGAGGTTGGTCAGTGTTCTTAGGTGTGTGAGCTAGGCACTCGACGTAAATAAAAAATATATAGTTTTCATTTTAGTCACAAGTTTTCTATTACAACCATCCTGCATGTTAAATGTTCTTTAATAATGTAATTAATATGTTTATTATTTAAAATTTACTTTGTAGTCTTATTTAATAGTGACTTGTAAAACTTCTGATATCTTCTATTTTAATATCGTGAAAACATACTGATAAGTGTATAATTTTACTGCCTAATTACACTATGTAGATAAATATGAGTGTTAAGAGTAATAAATACTTATGTAAGGTTTTAGTATTTTTTAAATGTTCAAAGTTTTATTTATGCTTAATGCTATGCAAAAAGTTAGAACTTGTTTTTAAAAAAAGTAATGTTTTAGTTTCTTTGGGATCCTAAATAGACCTAAAGTCTAATGTATTGTATCAGGTGTACATAATATTTCTGCATCTTAATGAGATTACATTGTTTTACTGTCATTTTAAGTTTCAATTTTGATTGGTAAATATTGAGTAGGTATTCATATTGCAATCAGGTTATGAAAAGTTCACTGATTGCTTGTGTTAAGAAAATGAATCTTTTGTGTCTTAATGCTATTGTTTATTCTTTCTTTCTTTTTTAAAATGGTTAATATGTTGCTAATCCTATGCTTTTTACAACTTCACATACTTATACTGTGGTCATAGCTTAGTGTAAAGACATTTTTCTGATGGACACAAAGAAGCTTTTTAGGTGTGCAATATATAAATAACTTCTCCAATCATAGCACACACGGAGAGATGGTTCTTTGAGGTATATGAAGTGTGTGTCCACTTCAGTGAATGAATATTTTTTTATTGTATTATTAATCCCATGTGATTGTGAAATTCAACATAATTTCTTTTACAAAACAAAAATTAAAGTTGTACAAGACTTCAAAGAAAATGATGGTTTTCCTCTAAACTTTTAGGTTTTTTCACCTTTAAACTTTCAATTGTTGATTAGATTAATATTATATATATTTATTATATTATATCAACCTTCATTAAGCTATAAATTTGAAAGGTGTCTAAAGCCACCATGAATCAATTGTTTTCTATTAGCTGTATTTGGTCTGATGAAAGTTTTTTGATCAAATACATATTTTTTGAGTTGTTTTCGAAATCTTCCTTTTTTATTAAATAAAAAGGCAGGTGCCTTTTTTTGTATGTGTTGCTTCACCTCCAAAGTTAAAGCAACCAATGTTACAGAGGTAGCAACTGCACCCAAATTATCCATAATAATTGGAGGAAATGGCCCTTTACTGTACTGTATAAACTAAAACATTTTGCGTTTTTGTCTTTTCATTAAAGGTCACAGTAATACTTCGTAAAAATGAGTTTAATAAGGAATTTTCCCAGGGATCTGTTAAATCCTATGATTCTAATCAACTACCATCCAATGACCCTATTGAAGATACTAGAAGTGAAGCACAATGCAAGATGACTCCAGGTATGTATCCATACTACATACTATCCATGTACTAATTATATTATTATAACAGCAAAAATTTGCCATGTGTAAAATAACGTGAAATTACAAATCATGATTTGGAATCAGACCAATAAAAAAGTATAGACGGGTCACATAAAAGTGCGAACGAAAAAGTGGAGATAACTTTTAAACGCACACTTCGCAGTGCGTAAGACACGCGTGGGGTAGCCACACGGTATGACTGCACACATGCAAAGGAAAGGATTGCCAGCGCTGCAATCCTTTTCAATAGCAAGTTAAAATCAGCATTTGTTTTCACTATGGCATACAAAAATAAATTTATTTATATTACCTGTAACATTATATTTTTAACTGAAATTTTGGTGAGATTTTATTCTACAACATGGAAATAGTGTTTTCAACTGACAAAAAATAAACAAATCCCACATTAATATTTTTGTATGTTTGTGGACTACTCATAACTTTTCAAGAAATGGATTACGATTTGAATCCATTTTAGGGTTCTGCAGCCGTAGGCCAAAAAACGAAGCTCTTTTAGATTTGTCATTTCTGTCTTTCTGTCTGTCCGTATATCACAGCCACTTTATGCATTGCCAATCTTTAAGAAATTAGTGCACTCTTTTCCTTAAAGTTTCCAAGTCGTTTCAGTTTAGAAATACTGCCCTTGGTAACTGGTTACGCAAAAGTATTGTGCAGGGTAAGAAATGCCTTCGGAATAGCGCAGTTGTAGACCGCCACACATCAAGGTGATGAGCACGATACCTTAAACTCGACGCGACGTCCGAAGGTGAAACTCACCGGCAGAAATCAAACCTAACTCCTCGGAGCATTCCCCAATAAATAAATAAATAATAATAAATAAATAAATTTTATTTTAAAAACAAGACATGTTAAACTTAAAATAAAAATGAGACAAAAAAGTGAATCTTACATTAATTAAGCGACTTTCCAGGGGTCCCCAAACTAGGCAAAGCCTGTGTCTTGGGGTACCAAATTAGAATATACCAATAGATTACAATTACATTAAACTTGTATAATTCCTTTACTAGTATAATTATCCAAAAGGATCAAAGTAAGA
Source organism: Calephelis nemesis (assembly GCA_002245505.1). Lineage (NCBI taxonomy): Eukaryota > Metazoa > Arthropoda > Insecta > Lepidoptera > Riodinidae > Calephelis > Calephelis nemesis. Next base: position 388,577 of record NJDD01000506.1, read on the forward strand.
AACATAAATAATAAAAAAAAAGAAATCAAAAATAAAATACTAATTAAAATTATACAACTAACGAAAATATTTATACCTATTTTAAACCTAAGAATTAAAGGTAATTAGCGCATACAGCATTTGAACCTAAGAAAGATTCAGTCTCTTCGTAGTTTAGCGTTTTCAACCAGGCTGTAAGTCTAACAGAACATTCTCTTAGTAAGCAATTTTTTATGTCGCAAACTTTGGAGACGTTATTATAAATGGCACCATATGCATAAGTCTGAAACCTTCTAGCAAAACTAGATTTTACTTTTGGCAATTTGTTCCTAAAAACTCTTTTTGTTAAAGATGTTTGATAGGTACGGGAGTTTATCATGTTTTTGTGAGCTGAAGTACATGCGCTTAATATGTAGATTTGCCTGACTCTGAGCACTTCGATTTCACAATACAAAGCATCTGTAGAAAACCATGGAGGTTTGCGTACCGTGGTTTTCAGAACTGCTCTTTGGGCTCTTTCTAGACAGAGCATAGTTGTTTTTGCGGCTACATGCGGTAGAAATGCAACTCTATGCAACGCTAAATGATCAAGCCGACTGTTTGTAATTTCGCGGTCAACTCGAAAACAATTCGAAATACACTGCGTTGGATGCGGTCGAAAGGAAGGAGCTGTTACTGGTGAGCCCCTGCTCAGAGTTGAGAGCAGTACTCCACTTTATAAAGTTGTATGCAATGGGTTAGTATGAAGTACTGCTTCGTCTACTGAGTACACCAAGATTTTAAAGTCTATTCAGCCTTCTCCTGCCGATGACCACGAAACTATACATCACCCGAAATGTCAACGCCGAGTATATGAACGCATGCCGTGGCAGACTTAGCGGGAAACACGTATTTATGTATTTTTGGGGTTGAATTGCTCTAGATTCTGCTGGCCCCAATAAAGATTTCAGACAAGCGATTCTCGACTTCAGACTCAAATGGTATTATTTTTATTAATTGAGAATTTTTACTGTTTTGTTATAGGTTTACTAATGGGCGTCTTTGATGGTCATGGTGGGCCTGCATGTGCTCAAGTTATTTCCAAAAGACTACTCAAATACATAGCAACTGCTCTTTTACCTCTTACGGCGGTGAAAAACTATATGAAAACGGAACACCGGGAAAACTTAATCGAATCCTTTAACGATAGAGTAAGAGATTTTTCTTGGTTTCTAATTCTGTAATAAATAGTTAAGGTGTTTCTACATAACTGATTTTATTCGATTGATATTTTTCAGGCAGACATTATTCAGGATCTAAAAATTATTTATGACGAAAGTTATAACCAATACTTGAAACAGTTGGCAGAAACGGCAAAAGATGAGGTTGACATTCAAGAATCATTAACAAAGGGTATATTGCAGTTAGACAAAGATTTGTCTGCAGAAGTTTTGGAACCATTCAAAAAAAGTGGTGTTGCTAATCCTAAGACCCTCTCTGTGGCGTTGTCCGGAGCGGTTGTTTGTGTATCATATATTGACGGACCACATGTGTATGTGGCTAATGTTGGTGACTGCAACGCTGTGATTGGCACAATGAACGAAGATAACGAATGGAGTGCCAAAAAGATAACTAAAGAGCACAATGCCGAAAATTTTGACGAACTGAAAAGGATATGGAACGAACATCCAGATTCAGAAAGAAAAACTGTCATAAGAAGAGATAGGTTGCTGGGTGAGCTGGCTCCTTTACGTAGTTTAGGTGATTATAGGTATAAGTGGGATGAAAACACGCTTTCGAAGGTAGCAGTCCCACTGGTTGGTCATAGAGCTATTCCTCCCAACTATTACACGCCTCCTTACTTGTCTGCTACTCCAGATATATATTATCATAGATTAACAACAAATGATAAGTTTCTAATCATAGCTTCTGATGGCTTATGGGACATGATCACTCCACTTCAGGCTGTTAAATTAGTTGGTGAACACATGAAAGGGAAAGTATTTTTTAACCCACTCAAGTTACCTAAAAAGGACATTCAATTAGGTGATATCAATGATCTTTTACTACATAGAAAGGAAAGTTTAAAAAGTAAGCCAAAGGATAGGAATGCAGCGACTCATTTGATAAGACATGCAATTGGTGGTACAGAGTATGGCGTGGATCATTCTAGACTTTCGCATTTATTAAGTTTATCCCCAGATGTGAGTCGAATGTTCCGGGACGATATGACGGTCACGGTTGTATATTTTGATTCTGAATATGTGAGACAGTATCCAGCCTAATATCCAGTGAAATTACGAAGTCAATGTCGTCTGCAGTGCCTTGTATTCAATTTAACATAATTTGTCTCATATAATTATTGTGTTCCTATTATAGGTATATTATTCTGAACCTGTGTGTATGTTTTGAAGAGTGAATTTGTCTTTTACATCGTGTAATTTATTATTTGTTATGGTTATGCCCTAAACTTTTGTATTTATTTGTGACCGTGTCTTATTATTGAGATTGTGACTATATTATTTATTGACTTACCTATGTGATTTCAAATTGTAATGATTAATTCGGATTAGCGAACTGTTCAGAGATATATCTGATTGTTTTGTATGTATATGTTGTTTTATCACTATGACTGCAATTTATGTGTATTACAAATTATAATAATTAGGTGCTTTTGAAAATATTTAAATTTAATTAGTCGACGAGTAGTATAATAAATTATTAACTGGTGATAATAATGTATTGTTAGAATGATATTGGTTGAAATGTTCAAAATTGTCCGTCATGCATAATGATTGGGCTGTTTTTAATTTAAATAATGTTATTACTATGTGCGAGTAAAATAAAGGCATCGCATTCCTTAAGATTTTTTTGCTGGTATTATTCTTGTACAAAGTTCAATTACTTTTGGTCTAGAGGCTGGCGTAGACGCCTAACTCCACCGACTATCCTTGAGGCTCGAGTTCAATTCCCGACGAGGGCAGCCATATTTAGATATCTGCATCTCCGGGTCTGGGTGTTTATTAAATGTATTCTGGTGTCTATTTAAGTATTTCTGTGTTTTAGAATCGTTGCCTAATACCCATAATACATACAATTTGCTTACTTTAGGGTTAGATTTAATTTGTTTCAAGTTACAGGATAGTCCAGGGACATTTATTTATTTTAGAAACTTGCAAATTACTTGTAAAGCTGTATTTACATAACGTTATATTGTATTATCATGAAATAGCACACCAAATCTAGGCGTAGTGATTAAGAGGCAAGAGCTTATGCATGCTGACTACTTGAGAGCGATAGCGAATGCACTTTAATTATTTAGTCTAGTTTTATCCCTAGCCAGCCACTTTGAAATAATACAAAAAAAAAGGAACACTTGAGTTTTTGAAATCTTTTGAAGAATGTCATCTAGTTAGTAGTATGCGAGCGTTTGTATTTGTCAGCCCTATTCTGTTTTCTCCTTGCTTTTCTTGGTCTAAGATCTGAATCTAAGTTGATCTTCACAAATCTGGTATAAGATGTAAAATATTTTTTAATAAATTGAGTGTTACATAATATGTTACAAATAGGTAGCTTTTTTTACTTGCTTTTACTTTTTTTAAGTTGTTTTAAAAATCCTGGACATATTTTTTTATTTTTAAAGTAATGATTTTTCATTAAAATGTTGCAATATTAAGATCATAAAAAATAATCTGATAGAGTATATTATGATGTATAAGCAAAAAATTATGCAAAGCGCGGCTAGCATTTTGACATTTGTAATGTTTTCACGTATCACTTATATTTAATTGTTTTATAAATAGCCTACCGGTTTCGCTTAAAACAGTATAATCGGAGCTAAAACTTAAACTACCCTTCATTTGAGAATATGAATATTTAGAAGTAATTTTATCATCACTGTTATTGCCAGAAAAATAGATATTTCGATAAAATAATATCGTCGAAATAATTAAATCTATAATAATTAATGAATAATATTAATATCAGTATTGACGAGTAAACAATTATTCTATAAACTATCTGTCCCGGCCAACTTCGTTTCACTCTTAGTTTGTATGGGAAAAATTAAAAAGTTTTGCCTAGTTTCCTCGTAGTTTTTCCCTTTTTTATTATCTTTTAAATCTTTCCTGGACTTGAGTAAAGCTAAATCAGTTCAGCCATTCTCGAGTTTAAGCTAGACTAGCGAACAGCATTAATTTTTATATATCATTATGTATTTATGGATTAAATAAAATAAACAATAATACATGTACACTCAAAATTTTGTAGGTATTCCTAGTATTTTTTAAAACGTAACATTGCAATACTAAACACTAATTTCGACCGCCTCGTTGGTCGAGCGGCTAGTGTACACGCCTAACTACATCGACCAATCCGAGGGTCGGATTCGAATCCCGACGGGGGTAGGCATTTGTGTGATGAACATTTATATGTCTGCTTTTCCGGGTCTGGGTGTTTATTAAAGGCGTCAAACCTTTGTGGCTTAGTCAAACTCCGCCATTTTGTTTTTTTTTTCAAAATGGCGGCGAAAGAAAATTTCTGCAAATATGGATAGGGGATACTTGTACAAAAAAAAGTTTAAGGGTCAACATATCCGGAAGCGTCACATCACAGAGCTATTTACAATAAAAGATCGATGGCGAGTACTTTAATAACCTTATAGAAACAATGCGCAAAATAATTAACCGTGGCTAGTTATTACTCTAACGACAAAGACCTGCTGCTAAGTGATTTAGTGTTTTGTTACGACATCGTTTAGAAACAGGGGGCGTATTCACTATCCCATTCCAAGTTAGCCCGCCCAACCACCACCACTAAACATCAGGTAAGACAGTGGTCAAAGGCAAACTTGTTAATGAATAAATTAGATATACATATATTATTTACGTATTTTTATTACTTAAATAGAAAATTAATGTATACACTAAATGTTCACAACGTCGCGGTCGTAGCAGTCTCGTAATTTAAAAAAAAACATTAACTTTATTTACCGAATATTTCTCTAAAATGGCAAAAATGACATGAAGAGATAGTCTTATATCTTACTAAAATACAACTTTAAATATATTTTGCTTATTTGAACCAAATTCTCATTATCGTTATGTTTTGGAAATAACTCTGTAACTTGACGATTTAGGACATGTCGATTCTAATACTTTTTTGTTTGTACAAGTGTCCGCTATCCGTATTTGTAAGAATTATCGTGCGCCGCTATTTTGAAACACAAAACACAAAATGTCAGTCTGGAACTAAGCCATGCTTCATACAAAAAATCAATCCCCTTTATTCCCCGTGTTGGTCCGGGCTCCTTTGCAGAATAGACCATCTGCCTTCCTTTGTCAGGCAGCTCTTACGAGCTGCTTGGCAAGAAATAACGCACCATTACCATCTTTGGTGTCTCTAGGCGGCGTGAGTTTCTTACCATCAGGAAATCCGTATGCTTGTTTGCATTCCTATAACATAAAAAAATCTGGTATCTATTAATACCAGCATAAATTTATATGTATTAGAATTGTTGACTAACACCCATAAAACAAGCATATAATTTGCTTACTTTGGGGTTAGATTAAATTTGTGTGACTTGTCCAGGGATATTTATTTATTTGGAAACAGTAAAATATTAAGTTTAATTTTTTCCATCGTCGGTACTTGGTAAAACTTCTAAATAATCATATTTTCAAATGAAGAAGTAAAGAGTAGTTTAAGTTTTAGCCATGAGCAATAGGCTTCTTATAAAATGACAAATTACAAGTGATAATATGTAAAATAGTGAGTGTTTCTTTAGTAACAAGTAAAACTTTAAACTAACGCTAAAACTTGCAACTAAAATGTAGTTTTATCAGTACTAAAATAATATCAATATTGCAAGTGTTTCTATATTATTTGCCTGTTTAAGGACTGTGGACTGCCTGACATCAGATGTATTTTTTATTTTTTATTTAAGTGTATTTTTTATAATATGAAACATCTATCGCCAACTATTAAGATGTTGTGACATTTTTTAATCAAGATATTGCAAATTTGATAAGTGATGAATGTTTTAATTCGAAATTGTATGTAAGTATAATACTTTTTTGTTTGTACAAGTGTCCGCTATCCATATTTGTAAGAATTATCGTGCGCCGCCATTTTGAAAAAAAAAACACAAAATGGCAGCCTGGCACTAAGCCAGGCTTCATACAAAAAAGTTCTATTCCCTTTATTCTGGTATCTATTTAAATTTCTATGCATTAAAATCGTAGAATAACACCCATAATAGAAGCATATAATTTGACATGAACACTATTCTTTAATTCACACTCATAGTTTAAAATAGCTTGAAAAAGGTGTATTGTTTTTTATATTTTATCTATTTTGATTGTGGTGGTAAAACTATTGATTGCTTTCATTCCTACTTCAAATATGTATAACATAGAAAAAAACTGTGAACTGAAACGTATTTTTTTTTATTTCTAGGACAGGGATGCCTTTATTTTCGTACAATGTTGTGCAATTTATATAAGTAAGTGTAGAAATTAGCTAGTAAATTTATAAAAAGTAATAAACGAAATAACCTACCTCAAATTAGTTTATTATTCTGAAAGTCCCAATTGTTTTTTTTCAATTTTTTGGAAATCAAACAAGATTTCCTGGAGGTCTAAAACCGCCACTTTTAGCAATTCATCTAAAAGGAATTCATTTTCTGAATTGTAGCAATATTGCAGCAATTCATTTTTTTTGTAAAATGTTAATAAATTCACGCTGCCTAGAGACACCAAAGGTGGTAATGGTGCGTTGTCAACCTAAGGCCGAGATGTTAGGCCTGTTAGATGTTCAGGTGTCTTGATGTTTGTGATTCCTCATGCTTTTACAAAGCCTTGAATTGCATTTTATATGTGTGTTGTAAAACAAATTGCTCTAAAACTTATTAATCTAATTTGGTTTTATAATATATTTTATGGTAATAAGTATTAATTAGCTTAATTTTACTTTTCTAAATTAATTTTTGTACTTACAAAGTATCGCTTTTGTTAGTTCGCTTTGAAAGTAAACAAGTCATGCGCTTTTTATCATTACATACATACATTATTCACGCCAAGTTGCTTACGGGGCAGGCAGGGAGTATAGAATGCCAGTCCTCACGATTCTGACAAACCTGTCTGGCTTCTTCTTTCACATTCATTACCCATTTCATACAAACACGCTGGTTTCGGGGACAGGGACACCACCCTCGGGTACCTAATATGCGAGTGATCTGATCATGGAATGTCAACCTTGGTCTCCCCAGGTACCTGAATATATCTACATTCGCAATGTATATCTGCTTTGTAACCTTTCGTCTGTCGTTCTTTTCACATGACCGAACCAGCTGGGCATGCCCTTTTGCATTTTAACACCAACACTTTCTTTCAATCCCGTTATTTCTCGGATCTCACTGTGACGAATGCGGTCAGCAAGCGTTACACTGCAGATTTTGCGTAGCCCTCTCATTTCGACTACTATCCTACTTTCATGCTTTTTCTGACATATCCAACCCTCGCTTCCATACGATATCGTTAGGATAAGCACAGAATTATGCAAAGCGAGTCTAGCTTTTTGACTCAAAACATCGCTTTGAAATAGCTTACTCAACACTCCATTCATACTATTCCCTGCACACACTCTCCTCTCTACATCCGCGGTGTACCTTCCGACCCTGCTAAAAGCATATCCAACATATACAATTTCATTCACTTGCTCCAACACTACATCATCTACCAAAACTTACATACGTTCTGGCTAAGTCTCTTTCAAACACCATTTTGGTTTTCATCGCATTCAAATATAAGCCCCTTTTATAACTGTGACCATTGTATGCAGATTAGATGGTGTAGAGCACAAAAGTACAGCTTAATCTACATTTTTTTTATAATATTGGAAGGCAAACAAGCAGACGGATTTCCTGATGGTAAGAAATTTATGTCGCCTAGAGACACCAAAGGTGGAAATGGTGCGTTGCCATACTGAGGCCGGGATGTAAGGCCTCGAGCAAAAGACAGTTTACCGGCTACCTTACCCTCCAACCGGAACACGTTAACAGTAAGTATTGACGTTATGGCGACAGGAATAGGTAATGCGGTGGTACCAATCCGGGTGTCGCTGCGAAACTCTACCACCTAGTAAGATGTCACGGTGCTAGTGACGATGAGCCTATGCTCGCCTTTTACGAGGTGCCTGGCAGGAAGGCAGATGGTCTATTCTACAAAGCAGCCCGGACACTCACAGGGAAAAATAAAGCATAAAGCAGGCTGTTGACCACTTGATCACCCATACGCATTCCCATATTCCATGATCTTAACCTTTCATGACATTTCATATATATATAAAACAAAGTCGGGTTTGCTTCTTACTACACTTATAACTCGAAATCTGCTCGACCAATTTTCATAGTTTTTAAATCATTTGATTTGTCTCCGCCCCGAATTGCAGAATACACCTTAAAAACAATCAAAAAATGTGAAAGATGTATATCTTAAAGAAAGTCGTGATAGCTAAACCGATTAAGTTGAACTAAAATTGATGGAAAGGTAGCTTAGTATGATTGAATAATCAGGTCCTCATCATGTAATCCTCATCACAATATTAACAGATCTAGTTAAGATAAATCGAGTGAGTCCAAACTTGATCAGTCTATTAGCAGGTATTCAAGGTTACGTCTCCTATTTTCCAGCTCCATCATTAGACCAGCTCAGTTGTACCAACATTCGTTAGTGTTTTAACTGTAAGTCTCACATACCTATGTTCAAAAGTGAAATAAATGGCCTTAGTGCGTCTTATGTCCATTCCGATGTTTACAAGTGAACTGATGAACTTGAAGGCCTGGACAGATTTCATAAGCATAACTAAGATCCATCACGTTAGCTTTCAAATAAAAAAAACCACATCAACATCTGCCCATCCGCTGAAGAGCTACGATGCCACAGACACACATTGACACGTCAAATTTATAGTACCCCTCGTTTTGCGTCGGGGCTCAAGTATCATGGCGTTGTTACCGTGCGGCATAAGAAAATCTTGTTAAATGCTTGTGTAGGTAAGTTTAGGTTGTTTTTTTATAGAAAATTGCGTAATATTTACGGGGCCCATCAAGGTAAAATTGGGTGATGTGCATCGAATCTCTCCTCCTTTTAAATGCTTTACATCAGTATTGGTGTTAACAGTAACAGTGCCTTGAACGAAATTTTACAGCGTTCTCCAAAATGCAATTTAAAAGCCATATGAAAAAAGGTAAAACAACGATGTATTAACCTCTTATATCCCTCTGTGAATACCTTTAAGTTACGTATTAATATTTTAATTCTATCATGTAGTCCAGTCTTTCCCAAAGTGGGCGAAAACGCCTCATTGTGGGTGCTGGAAGCCTAGAGGGGGCGGTAACGAAACCCTTGAAATATGTTTCTTTTTAAACAATTGTTATTGAGGTTTTTGACGACAAAAAACGGGGTAGAGAGCGCTACCATATAATTAAAAGAAGAAGTATATTCACGCCCATATTCCCGAAGACGTGTTGGTTCCCCGTGTTGGTCCGGGCTCCTTTGTAGAATAGACCATCTGCCTTCCTTTGTCAGGCAGCTTGTAAGAGGCGAGCATAGGCTTTCCGTCACTAACACCGTGACATCTGACTAGGTGGTAGAGTTTCGCAGCGACTCGCCCGGATTGGTACCACCGCCTTACCTATTCCTGCCGCCATAACGTCATGACGTGTTCCGGTTCGGAGGGTAAGGTAGCCGGTAAACTTACTTGTGCTCGAGGCCTAACATCCCGGTCTCTGGTTGGCAACGCACCATTACCACCTTTGGTGTCTTTAGGCGGCGGGAATTTCTTACCATCAGGAAATACGTCTGCTTGTTTGCCTTCCAATGTCATAAAAAAAAAGTGTGAAACATGAATGTTCCTAAAGCAAGGCGATGCTATAGCAACAATTACTTTTTGCAGTGATATATTAATTTGAATTGTTTTTATATTTATTCCTACTCTGTTTTTTTTATTTTAAGTTGTCTGTTAACCATTACATATTTGTTTCTTTTGGTGTTTGATATGTTTCGTGTATAATGGTGGAGTGTTAATATTTATATATTAATGCTTAATATGTGTCTATAATTTAGGACCTGTACCTAATTGGCTTATTGTTTTTTCTTAATGTTACCATTTAAATTGTTTAATTTGCTGTTGGTCTTCCATGTGAAATAAATAAATAAATAAGTAAATAAATAAATGAAATAAGTTTCTGAATTAAACAAATTCATGAATTGCTAAGTCAGTTTTAATTTTCATTGAAAATATTAGAAGCCAGGTAATTGAAACTGTACATTTCGTCATAGTTAATTTTAAGTATGTTCACGCCCGTAACCCCAAAGGGCTAGGCAGAGGAACAACCAGGGCACCCACGGCTAGCCGAAGACACTAAATCTCACAATGTAATAGGAGGCAAGCCTATCGCCAACCGGGCATATATCCAATACCGAGCAACGTTAATTAAATTAGGAAATTTAAAATACAAATTTTTTAATTTTTTTGTTGCCCGATCCGGGGATGAAAACGGGGACCTCAAGAAGTCAAGTCCGACGCCGGACCGCTAGACCACATAGGCGATCAAATTAACAGATCAGAATCAATTTTGTTAGTAAAAATTCGAAATAACTGAATAAGTAGCAGTTCATAGTCATTTATTGCTATTGATATATAATTGACAAGTGCTCGATTTGTTGTTTCACTAAGCAAAACTATATTTGTCTGTGCAACAGCTTTCTGATTTTTTTTGGATTGTTGGTTTTTTTTGCCACCTATGAAATGTTATATATTTGTCGTCAGGTTTTGGATGTCATAGCGATCCATCGTCAACAATAAACAATAATAGGTACCATAATTAGTAAATATCTTATTACATTTAAGTGTCCAACATCACATACTTTACTTTTTAACAACAGCTACCCGTTTGATCTTTGATCTCTGATCTATTTTTCAGGTTGCTTTATGAAAAATATAAAATTTACACTGACTGTATATTTTCGGAGACTAGTTTTTTTAACATAAAGATTAAAACAAACCAGAATAATAACCCATTTTCAAAACAATGTTTGATTATCAAATATCACTAACCCCTTTTGTTACACATTTCTGCCGCAGCGTGCGCTGCGATCGTTTACTCTGTCCCTTCCATACACCTTGCTCGTACTCAATAAGAGACTCAATACTCGAGACTAATAATTGATCCTTGAATATAAATTGCAGTGTACTGAAGCTTCTGGCGTTGTGTGGAGCTAAGATGTATGTCGCTGTGCAAAGGATTTTTTTGTTAACTTGAAGACCGGCAGTGAACTCTGGCATGGTGCTCTTTGGGAATTCTAGTAGTAAAGGCGGTCATATTGTCCAGAGAGAGATAAGGGAGATAAACGGCATTTAAAAAATGGCAAGCGTCCAAATCTTCAGAATAAAATCTGCATGCTGCGCCCTGGGCGCCACCCAACCTCGCCCTACCCTAAGGCGTCCACTCTATTCGCCGTGTGATAAGAATATACCCTTATCTTTATTAATATTTAGTTTCTTTAATAAAACGCCATACAATTTCAACTCTTTATTAGTAAGTTTTATAGTAAAAGTGAATATTAATTACCATTAATTTTTAAAATAGGCGAACATTAATTACTATGTACACTAATAGAGAGTAATATTTCATTCGAGAATACATACATATTAAAAATAATTAAAAATAAAGCAGCGAACTGAAACGGTTAAAATAATTTTATGGTCCTTTCAGCGACGTTTTTTGACAAAAGCGGAAGCTGTTTGGAGGCAAGGCTTTCAACCAATGTCTGTTTTAATGTTCTCACTTCAAAATTTGTTGTTGCTTGTAAAGATTTTATTCCGAAATTATTTGCATTTTAATTTCAAATTTACCAAAATCGGGATTCAATTATAACAAGTCTTAAGTCATCAATAAGTCATGTCAGGGTCTTGGGTAAAGCGGTGGCCTCATTACTCAAGCTCATATAGCGAGATTTGGCGGCAACGAGTAAATACAGGACACGTTAATTTCTTTATGATTATTTGATTTGTGCACGTTCACTGAACAAAATTGCACAAAATGCCACCATAATTGACTTATTCCCTCAATATAAACACGAAATTCAATAATTATGAAAAAACTTCGACCATCTTTTCTCAATGGCGCCAAAACTAGTTTCATTAGCTGTAAAAGAGTTTAATCTGAACGAGAATAATGCTGTATAAAAAATTAAATCCTCTGGCTAAGCTATGTAATTACATTTTCTCAGATGTTTTTTTTAAATGATTTACAATTTCTGTATATTTGTTTTTACGGAGAAAATAATTTCAGTTCACTGCTTAAAATTAATTTCTGAAGAGATAATTGCAAATGATATTAATCTCAAGTGAAAAGCCATCTAAAAATACACCTCAGGACCTAACTTAAAACATAACAAGTATATTTAAGCTTATGTACTAATTAATTACTGAAATAGTGTGTTAAAACCCTTCATCTAGGACTTATATTTATAGCTTGCAATGAACTGGTAAATTTTATACTAGCCTAGTTACGTAAGATAATGTGTAATCTTATATATTTTCTATTATATCTACTGTTAGGATTTCCCATTTTACGACCATCTGTAATATGGACTAATATGCATTAGTATGAATTCCTACTAATACATATTGATAACAGTAACAAGTTAAAAACGATGAGAAACAGTACATTTAAGCCTCGTCTAGATTACGTGTAGGTATGTCCGCACATACCGTAGATTTTACTTAATATTACCAACGTTGTTCTTCTTTTTATTTTACAAGCGGTTTTAGCATACGTTTACTTCCTATCGCTTTGCCCACATTTTATTGTCGTTGGCAAATATAGTCACCTGATCAGCTTATCGTAAAATAGGAAATGCTAATAGTGAACGTGGAAAAATGCGATTTGTGTTTTGATAGACGGATAAAACTAACAAAACATCAAGCACATTAAATGTATATTTTGTGCATGGGTATGTAAAACTCTGGAACAATGTAATTAGCCCTTCATATAAATAGAAAATATTTTTCACAAAAAAATACAAACTGACGCGAGCTTTACTTTTCCATTCATAATAGCCACGGAAAGTATATTCATGACGTTTATAGTGGGTAATATGGCGCCAATTGTAGGTATGATGGCGCTAAATTTAGGTAATATAGTGCTAACGTCAGGTAATAAACTGCTAATAACAGGGATATTTTATAAAATAAGTAGGTAGGTTGTTTAGCCTATTTCATCGTGTGACAGAATCACTTCAAGTAGAGTGATAAGATTATTTTGAAAGACTTTTAGAACTAACAATAAATCTTACACCATAAAATATTTATTTGGAGAATCACTTTTACATTTATTATCCTAAGACTTAATGGATGGGTTACATTCAAAGCCATTTTATTCTTATACAGTTACAATAAGTCGCAAAACACCTTAATAGTGAGAGCAGAATAGAAATTGGAACATACAGACACTGGAAAATGCCTTACATGACTAAATGAGAGCCAGCGCCGGCCCTGATATATAGAGGAGCGACCACTCTAGGCGCCAGTTAGCAAAGGACGCTAATGAAACGTGCAATATATCCAATTATTGTCTCTAACAAAGTTAGGTTGGGTGGTGGAGCATTAAATCCACCCCTGCTCATTATAGTTAATAAAATTAAAAAAAGAATATAAAACAAATTTTGATTGATAAAAAAATGTTGCTAGACATTTGAATATTTTTATAGACGTAGGATAGCCTTACCACGTCCATTTTCAGAAAATTTTAGCGTACCGATAACGTGCTACTAAATAATAAGACTGCCTAATTTAACTTCAGTAAGTGTTAATCTTTGCAATGTTTTTTTTAATATGTTTATTTAACAGGAAACGAAAGTATATACCTATGCAAAGTAAAAGCACCGGTTATGACGCGTTGATAGATGGCATCGCTCTACCTCAGGGGCGGGTAAACTACGGCCCGCAGGCCGGATCCGGTCTTAAAACAGTATCACAATACTGCTAACAGTTAATGTCAAACTGTGACAGTTGTGAATGCTTAAGGTTACTTTAAACGGAAAGGCCCTAATACAAGCAGGTTCGCAATTATTTCATCTACTAGGCATCTTTAAATGATGCCAAGCCAAGTTGCTACTTGGCAAAAATACACCTGAAATTTAACAAAAGAATAATTTGAAAGAATATTTTACTTTCCGAATTAACATCAACCATACAAGACCACATACTTAAATCTATACAAAATGCACAGCCCGTTAAAATTTCCTACTCTAGTTCGTTTTTGAAACACACCTCAATGCATTTAACAATATTATAAAGTTTGGTAATAATCAGCCTGACAAAAAATTGAGAGTTCCTTATGCCATCTGTGCACATGAATCAAGTAGGTACTCCAGTTAGCGGTCTTGACAAGTCCATATAAGTACGCGTAAATTATTATTTTCTTTATTGACACAAATACTCTGGTCCACTTAGACCGTAGGCATGAGCGCCGGCAGCAGGGTGCAAGGGGGTTCAACTGCTCCCTCCTGTTTGGAAAGAAAGTAGATAGAAATAATTACCTGACTGAACTTGCGGGAGTAATGTAATGCTTTTCGAGACTATATATGTATGTATGTTTGTTTGTGTTCGTATGTAAATATGTATGTTGCTATACATGTTTATTTCGATGTTTTATATTAGTTAACAGTATGTATAGATAGAGATGCACCCCTGAAAATGATCCTGGCGACGCCCATGACCGTTGGCCAGAGTATTCGTCAAGAATATAAAGGGGTATGGTTATCTACTCGAATGTAAAATTTCAAGGACACGAGTGTACACTTTGCTTTAGGTAGAGTGCATGGAAATTTACTTTTCGATAGAACGGCTAAAGTACATATAATACAGTTTCACAAATCTTAAGAGTAAGCTGTTATCGATTAAGTATAAAGTTACTTACATTTAAAAGTTATAGCGATAAAAATAGAATATTTTTGAGAGCATCTATCGGTTCCTAAAAGACCTCCAAAATATAGTTTTCGGTAACGATGATAACATCTACTTAACGCTTAAATCAAATACTGTATTCTACTTTTGGCATTGATTATAGAACATGGGTGCTCCTTGATGTGCAGAATCAGCACCGAATGACTTCGGTACATGTAAGTGTGTAAACGTGCCTTAATTTCAAAGTGAAATGTAGTTGCGATCTAATTTCGCATACAATTTAATAATCATGAGCGGATAGTACGTCGACTTCACAATGTTCCAATAGCAGCATACTATTATACGCATGTATTTTTATGTCATTAACGCATATTAACTTATTTAAAACTATTTGAAATGTTAATTTTTAACAAAGTCATTTCTAACATGTTTAACATGTCTTATAGAAATGTCTACTTGAATGAAAAAAATTGATGTAAACGTTACCCCTATTCGAAAGAGCTTCACGACACCATAAATGAGTTTATATTAGTAACTATGGGGCTGTAAAAACCCAAAACACATTTAATTATGTCAAAAATTTATATTGTCCCAAAGTACAAATTTATCGATAATGGGGCGTAACTCTTAAAAACCTAATCATTAATCAACGATTAACAGTTAATAATACACGACATTACAACAAAACATTTTTAACAAATGTCTGAATATTATATTTAATATCCTGTTTTAGTTAATATTTAAATTATGCATATTGTTTTCATTAAAGTTACACTATAATTATATAGGTGTTACAAAATTTTAAAAATAAATTAATTTTGTGCTAATTTGTGATGAGATCACATTAGTGTGATAACACCTCAATATTTTATTATGAAGATACACTTATCTATTTATATTTGGAATATATGTATATTAATCTGGAAATTTCCATCGTTCTTAAAAACTTTTCAATCCACAACGTTGCCAGAACTTTGATTAATTTAAAATACTATTCACTTTTATTCCGTTGTTTACAATTTTTAGCCATCGTTACATTACTCAACAATTATCAACATGCTGTGATTAATTATCTATACGACATTAGATTTCAGACTAATAGCCAGTTTCCGAAACGTCAATCAATTTTTATTTTCGGTCTTCTTATAACAGCTGTTTAAGATCAGTCTTTAGTAGTCGAAACCGAACTCACGTTAAACTCATGTTAAACAGCTGATATGAAGAAATAAATCGAAAATTAAAATTAATTGGCATATAAAAACCTGGCCCTAAATAACTCACTGAGGCGGTCAAAACCAACAATTTCAGTGCTATATTCAGCAAATTATATATTTAACATCTACAAAATAATTGCAACTGGCTGTTTTATCTCTAAAGCAGTCGGTTTCGAAAATAATACATATAAAATATATAGGTATTGGCTATGATGCCAAAGTCATTCTCTCGCTCGGATTTAGCTCATTAGTGGACTAAATAAGCCACATAAATATTTTAATTTAAAAGGTAGTAATGGCTGATGAAGGGTAAAATGTATTGAACTAGTAAAAATTCTAGCCTTTTATTGATCGGAAAATGAATTTTCGATGTAAATGTATTAATGCAGTATGTAAGAAGGGCGCTTAACCATACCTTAATATACTTCCAGATCCTTATTTAAAGAAGTTTAAATGTACTTAATTCGTACGAAAATGTTCTGTTATCTTTTTTATTTTAATTTTAAACATGATTTTGGTGCATGCTTTGAGTTATTTTGTAAGCTCATTCAGCAATATTTAAATTAATAAACTATATTGTTTTTGCAATACCAAATTTAGTTATCGCTGGTATCGATCATACGACCGATATTTTCAAACACGTTCAGATTTTTAATGTGGCTACACTCCAAATAAAATATACTAGAAATAAATTCGAATTATAATAATCAAGCGCAGTAAAACTGCAAATCCGACGTCAACTTTTACTGGATAATTCTTTTTACAGAAAATAGTAAACGATTTCGACATGATCCCACAAAAAATATCAAAAACTTAGTAGTTTTTTAATTACACATAACATTGCATAATTTTGTTAGTAAGTGAAAAATTTGTGTATTATTAAATATAACCCAAAAGCCACTAGTCGGATCATGATAAAATTAATATGGGACCATCTCGGAATTATGACCTGTCTTTTAAAAAAAAAACTCATCAAAATTGGTTGGCATTTACTGACTAATCGCGTAAATTAAAAATGAAAAAACACATAGCGTCGAATTTGAGAACTTTCTCCTATTTTGGAGTCGGTTAAATATAAATATGATTCTTACGAATATGGACAATTTATTGTTTATGCCCAATTATTTTATATCGAATTAAATTATATACCAAGTTCTTATCCCAATCTCTTTTAACATATAAATCCATATCATTAACATTGAGAAGGATAATAATTCATTGCCTAGCTTTTAGGCAAATATCACCCCAATAGACTTTAAAAAGCCTAAACAGCCGCAATTGGCATCTTGCTTATTTAATTATGTTAAGTTAATAATAATGTTAAGTAAAAATAATTGATAATGCATACACAATAATCATTATTTGATTTAAATAAAAAATATTGAAACAGTCACTTAACCACATCAAATCTGTGTTTTTTTACAAACATTATAAGGTAATCGGCACTTGTCAACTTTTAGGCAAACATCATTAGATTGGGCTTATAATATTGTAGCTGCAATCGTTATTTAAGCTTATGTACAGTTAGTACCATAACTTCTCCTTCAAAGAAGGAGTTCCTTCTCGATATATGTTTATCGCGAAATTAATTAGCGAAATTCCGACACTGATTGTACGTGTGGTTTTCCTTGTTTCACATTATCTTTCGTGGTGAAATTAATGTGCTATAGCAAATAAAAAAGTACACAGGTTTCAAAACGTTCGGTTCCTACCTCTAACAATTCGCATTGTTTTGTTGGCCCTTAGAATCACAAATGATGTATTAACTTGGCCCTTAGGATCACAAATGGTATGTTAACTTGGCCCTTAGGATTACACATGGTGTATTGACTTGACCATTAGGATCACAAATGGCGTATTAACTTTGCCCTCAGGATCACAAATGGTGTATTAACATGGATGTTAGGATCACAAATGCGTATTAATTTGGCCCTTAGGATCACAAACGGTGTATTACCTTGGCCCATAGGATCACAATTGAAGCGTTGAGTTCGAGAATGGTTTAAATAACAAATACGTGATTTGACGCAAATATACATGTGATTTTAAACATTGGGAGAATCATTTTCAATAAAAGTTAAACGAGTTTTTGGGGATATCCATTTTTATATTGGAACTGAGATAATGATGATATTGTATGTAGGTTTAATTAATGTTCAATATTTTTGGTACTAGCGATCTCGACATCTGTGTCAGTTATACCGTTTTTAGACTGAATATTTAGAGATATAATGCAATTCTTGTTATTTTGGAAAGGGCATTAGATATATTATTTCTTTTTGACTCCAACGATACCAATACCAATTTTTGAAAAAAAAAGCAGTTAAACCATTCTCGAACTCAACCCTTCAATTGGAACCTATAATCGAATGAATGTGGAGGGGGATGGTTAAGTAAGTGGCGATGGCATATGTTTTGACTTGGGAGAAAATCAAAACTTTAATGGGTTTAGGAATCAGAAGAGAATGAGAAATCCGGCGAGAGGATGACTGTTGATTAATCCCCTCCAAGGGAAAGCGCCTGGACAATACGCGGATCAGCCTTGCTGCCCTCGCGGAATTCCTCCAAAGTGAGACGATCATCGTGGTTCTTGTCCATCTGGTCGAAAATCTTGTCGACGCGTTTCTGTGGCGTATTCTCATCTTCGGGCTGTGGAGTTTGACCCTGAAATTTAAAAATGAAACCATTAGATTTGGAGAGTAAAAATGTCTTTTAGAATAGTTTAAAGGTCGCGCGGTGTGAAGACACTTGTCATTTGATTAGCGCCATCTGTATTCAGATTTTCATTCACGACGGAAAAAATAGGTACTTATTATAAGTTTGACGTGTCTGTGCGTGTATGTAGCACAAATTTCTACTGTGACAATTTTTTAATTTATTATTTTATATTTTTAATGTTATTGTGTACTTATTTGGGACAACAAAATACTTGCGGTAAAGGCTTTGCATATTAGAGACTATCTTGGAACATAGTCTGCATACTTGAATGTAGGTGATGTGTTTTTATTTCCACCAGAAATTTAATTTAATTAATTCTTCCGCCATATAGACAGACGAAAAAATATGCGTTGTCAAATTTAACTCAAAAATCACTTATCAGATCTTTATTAAATTTAAATCATAACGTTCCTTTGAAAATAATCAAAATTCTTTAATAACCGCCTAACAAACTTAAAAAACAAAAAAATGACAACCTCCTGATTTTTCAGTCGGTGTAAAAAGTCGACAGCCCAACTGAAGCCTGGTTCCTATATTCAAGAAACGAGTCGTTTTGATCACGCTTCGTACTTACTTGTTTGTTCCAATAGTAAAATATCCAATTACGGTTGCGCGTTTTTGGTAGTTAACTCTGAAAATTCTTTAAAAATACGAGTAAACGCTTTGTTACTCTTGGGCAAACTACGAATGCTTAAGCTTTTGGATTACGTTTCGTAGATAATAGGGACCGGACGTTGTCTAACATAGCATTTAATCATAAATCATAATGGTAAGAAGTAAAAGTGACATTTTAAGATAAAAGCAAAAAGTACTATGACGTCACAATATAGTAATTTAAAATTTAAACTGTAATACATACCACCATTTGGTAGATGGCGTCTACTATGTTGTACATCTCGTCTCGAGTTATATAACCATCATTGTCCACATCGTATAAGCGAAATGCCCCTGAAAAATTATATAAGTACATGTAAAAATTGTATAACTTATATCTATTAAGAGTTAAAAACACGCTAATATTAGGTTAGAGTTATTTTTTATATAAAAAACAGTCAAAACAACTACCACTATCTGAGCCCTTACCATGAGTTTACGGCTTGTCAAGTTTATTACACTCGCTACCGTCTCTGTATATTATTTGTACAAAAACTTTGAACAGCGCCTCTATTGGTAACTAAAAGAAACAACTTTTTAGATCAAAAGTGACATAGATTTAGACAAGTAACTTACCGAGTGTAATCTATTCCAACTCATGGTAAAGGCTCTGTGTCCTTACCACGAGAGCAAAAGATAACGTTATTTTAATTGCGTATCGAAATTTATAACCCTTTGATTTATAAATTTAGTTTCCTTAATTACCAGTAGAGGTGTTGTTCAGAATTTTTTGCACTTACAATTTATGGAGACAAATGATGTTGAAAACAACGCTCTGACTAATTAAACAAGATTAATTGAAACAGACAATTATAAAACTGGATGATGATTAAGTTGTCGCTAGATTGATGACGTCACATTTTTTTCAGCACAAGCAAACTCTCTCACTCACACACAAACTCTAACACCAATTGTGATAGTTACGTCTTCTGTAAGAACTTATACCACTCATTATCAAAGGAATCATTTCGTTACTTGTATTTCCTCTTTATACGCTTTCTACAACCTTAATTGTGATCCTATAGGCTTTAAGTTTAAAGAGTGGGGTTTCTGACGAAAGGCAAAGTAAAGCTAAGTATCTTCACGACCATATCTCCGAAGATTTAGGCAGAAGCACGCCCTGGTTGCACCTTCCATGACGACGGACTACCCGAAAACACTAAGCCCAATGCCATAATGTGATAGGTGGCAAGCCTATCCCCAACCGGGCACATATCCAATCCACCAACATCATTATTTTTATGAGAAAATTGGAAAAAAACACATTTTCTTTTTGTTGGCCGACCCGGGAATATAACCCGTCAAGGGTGGCAAGCCTATCATCGCCAACCGGGCTCATTTCCAATCCCGAAATGTTTTTTATTA
>NJDD01000506.1:422459-521773 GCA_002245505.1 Calephelis nemesis
CGTCGGATAAAAATTATAAATTGCCTTTTTTCGATTTTTGTTTTTCTACAGATTGAAAGTATTCTCGATTCCAAAGCGTTTCTTAAAATTTGGCTGGTGTTTTAGTTGTAACCCTGTATAATATTCATAAACAGCAGGCTAATATCAGCCAATTCTACATATAAATATATACGTGCAACTTATGCACTGATCAAGCATCAAAAAGGATTGCTTAGCGGCGTTCAGTCAGCAGAAGTTTCTTAGCAATAAAAATATCAGAGCCTTTACTATGAGTTGCTATAGTTTACGATCACTTATCAAATTTTATAGCGCTTTGGTCTGAATATTAAGTTCCCTTAGTTACCAGTAGAGGCGCTCTCCATAGTTTTCAAACAAACAATTTACGGAGACGCTAGGAAGTATGGCGCCGTAAACTCATAGTAAAGGCTCTGACCGTTATTTTACGTTGTACAATCCGTATAAAATTTGTAGAAATTAATTATTATACCATAAAATATAAAAATAAAATGTCACTACCTCAGGAGTATATTGATATAAATAATACTATAAACCGTTATTCTTTAAATTTTTATGGTTACCTTTGTCAACAAACGTTTCTCGACTTTAATACGTTTAAAACAAATTTTGTCGAGTTCTGGACACTAAATTTAGATAATAAACAAGATTATTCGTAGTGAGACTTAAAAAGTTATTAACATGGTGTCCAAAAGGTGTTTAACAGAAATTAAGAAGAATTGAGATAAAATAACAGTATGTGTTACTATAAAGTTTGTGCCTATTACGATTATTTATCTTAGAAAAATATACTCCTCGCGGAACTTGTCCGGTGTTGTCATAGTAAAAACGGTGGCACCCTAATTTTTTGTCTACTTTTTTGAATGTAATACGAAAATATTTCAAAGGAGGTACGACTTACCAAAGACGAATTTCCTTCTCCGTGACTGAAACAAAGAAATTGTATTGTTAATATTTTGTGAACATTATGTAATTTAACATAGCGTAACTTAACTAGATTTTACAGCTATTTATACATAATCATTTAGACGAAAACTATTTTTCTGATTTTCTATCAAGGAGGTTTCACTTTTCAGTTTAGGTAGATACAGGCGGCGAACTTCTTAAAGAGTCTCATGTGAAAATATGTCTTTCTTCTTCTACAATCCTTTACTACATAAAAGTTAAACACTCATTGAACATCTATTTTACTAAACACAGTCTAGAATTCGATTCACATGGAGTAGGTATGTTGTTACTCGAAAGTCAATTTTAGACAGCGTTTAGTTAAACAGGCTTCTAAAAGTTTTTGTGGTAAGGTAGCTTACACTAATTTTTTGAAAAGGTACGTAAGTTTTTGAGTTAATCGGGTAGTAATATTTTAGCTACACTGCCTAAGCCTTTTAAGTCTGTGTTACATATTTTTAGATTCAAGTTTGTTTGCGTTTTGTGAGGTATAAAAGCGAGTTTTCTGTACGTGAGTACTATATCTTACACTTTTGGTGGGAAATTGCAGCCTTGTTGTATAATTGGTAAATGTGTACCTACGAAATTACTTTATTTCTGAACTAAGTCGAAAAGTGGCAATATCGTTTAAAAACCGAACGTTTTTTAATCAGCACCAAAATGTCCACCTACTTATAGAGAGGAAAGAATATTTTTTGAATTCTTTTTTATTGGGATTATAGTTAGACAATATAAGGAAGTTTTTCAGACTAGTTTCGTATAGAAAAGAAATAAATACAAATACTTTCTCATAATGATAATATCCGGCGAGAGATTCTCGTTTTTGGTTACAAAAGCGGTGGTAGATAAAAGCAGGCTTATCCGTATTGGGACAAACGGTTAGGCTCCTTAATAGGTTGAGTTCTATAAACAGCCAGACCGTATTAATTATTTGTTTGAATGAATGAATGAATGAATGAATACATTTTATAATGCACCAAGATTTACAAAAAAAAAAATACACACTTTTTCACTTATAATAATATTGACTTAGGTGCACAAAGGCGGTCTTATCGCTTCAGAGCGATCTCTGCCAGACAACCTTAGGGTGAAGGAGACAATTTAAGTTATTTAAAAACTAAGGTAGGGCTTCATAAAAAGTACATTAAATATACATACAAATTTGTTTATATTTGTTTATATACTGTATCATATAAGCTTAAAAATTGTCGGCGTATGTTTTTAAGAACAATTACACACGTCTTCTTTTTGGTCCTGGCATTAATTCCTTTTTAACCAGGCTTCGCTTGCCTTGCTATGAAGTATAAATCGTGGCTTTAGTACCTAGTTATGAGGCACCAACTAAAATAAACAAACAACTAAAATAATGACTAATTGTCGATGAATTTTAAAGAGTGTTTTTTATTCATAAAAAATACATCAGCTATTAACAGATACTATTAAATGTACACACTTTTGTGTTGTTATACAGGCGTAGTAATAAAAAAAATAATACATGTTATTTAAGTAACGAGAAACAAAAATTTCTTCACTAAACAGATACCTATTACACACTTTTTGGAATGGAATTCCACCAAGTGCCGACGATAGCATGTATAGATTCAATTTATTTATTACATATAACCTCTGGTTTGTGATACCAAATTTTATTGTTGTCCTATAGTTACAATATTGAAAGCACACCTTAAAAAACTTTCAGGCTGTGTAATAGAATATAGAACCTTAGTCTGTTTGGCCATAAGACAAAATTATCGGATCTCTATTTTTAATCACCATTATACTAATATCATCAATGAAAGTAAAAGTGTCCGTGAACCCATACCCTGAGTGTTGCTACAGATTAAAATAATTTAAAATCACTTATTTTTTTTCGTTGTTTTTATTGATATTATGTGCTTTTTTTTGCTGTAGGTATTGTATCATAATAAAATTACATGTTTGGTGGATTGGATGACAAATTTCCCTGATTGATACCATTTTTTATATTTTAACTAGCTGACCTAAAAAATGTTTGCCATTTATTATATCATAGTATCTAGCCGTATAAAATATACTTAGCTATATACTTAGCTGTTACGACCACCTTCGTTCCATTCGTTCTATTGGTTTGTGAAAACTAAATATGTTGTTTTTTTAGTTTCATCGCAGTCTAACAAGATGTCCTATGTTCGTATCCTGGTTCTAAGCTACCTCCCCATCAATTTTCAGCCAAATCAGTTCAGCCGTTCTTGAGTTATAGTGTAACTAATACGACTTTCTTTTATACAAATGGATTATCATACCTGCCAAATTACCCGAATTCTGTACGAGAATAAATGAGTATTACTATTACTTTGCTATTACATAGAACCTTTTTTCTACAGATTTTTTGAAAATCACGCTTGCAGATGAGTTTTTGAGATAATAGCAAATAGTTTCGTACATCATACCCAGGTCGGGCAACTCGTTCGCAAATTGCGAATTATTCGTTTACTTCACGAAGAAAAGAAAGAAATGAGTTTATTCCTAGCCATTATATTTTAATTTCAGTTTTTACTTTACCTCCGCTACTAATATGGGATATTAATATTATATTAGAAACCACCTTTAAACAATACAGTCTAGGATTTTCTAAGTCAGCTTTCAACACAGAACCCTGGCTACGCCCTCGAGAAAATGTTAATATAATCGTATATCAAACTTGCAAAATAATAATTTCTGTAAATTGAAAATGTTTAAAATGTTTGGCGGTTATTAATTCGATTGCAGAACAAAACAGAAGACGACAAATTTCGCTGACTCACCATTTTTACCTATCTGCCTGTCCATTGTTTGTTTGTATATTTTTCTTTCAACAAAATATATATTTGGTTTGAATCAATCACGCAAGATCTACGGTATTGATTTAAACCAATAATTTGTATTGTTGCATTTTATACTACCAAGCAACCAAAACCGTCTTTTTCATAGACAACGATTTACTAAAATTGTCATCAAAATATTTGAAGTAGATTAAAAAAATAACAGACAGACAACAATTTTTAAAAATGCTCAAATTCTGTTCTGTTGTATGAACATGGATTTCTGTATTTTTTAGTCTGTGTTCCTTACATTTATTTTGGAACGTGTATGTATATTTTTTTATATCGTAGACTACCAGCCACATCACAACAATATACTTAATTTTCTTACTTTTGAGAGAGATTGATTTGTTTTTTTTTATGTTATAGGTGCTGTGCAGTGGCCGGGATGTTAGGTCGTTTGTGCAAGTTTACTGCAACATGACGGCGACAGAAAGAGGTAAGGTAGTGGATCCCTATCCGGGCAAGTTGCACAGCACTCTTCTACCACTGACCACTGAATATCAAAATTGTAACTTAAAAAAATAGGAAAACAATGGTAACTTTTACTTTCTTTGTTTATTTTTGGGCTCTAGCGTTACCATTTATCATTATTAAAGTTGATCAACTTAGGCGATTTTACAAAATCAGGTTTTAATTAGTCATAAGTCGTCAAAGTAAGTCACGTCAGGGTCTTGAGTAAAGCGGTGGCTTTATTACTTAAGCTCATTTAAGGCCCCATACTTAGTCAGCCAGAAGAGCCAATCGCCGCACTCCCCCGTTCAATGATTACTAATAAATATTGTGCTCTAAAGTAAACGTCTTAAACGTCAAATCACTATTTTTGAAACTATAAAAGTAATTAGAAAAAAAGTATAAAAACTGAAACACTTACGAGTATCTTTTAGTTAAACTACTTATCTATGTTTATGCTAAATCTGGTGTCGATATTTTCATAATTGAAGTAGACAGTTGGGTTTTGCTTTCAAAAAAAGGTTAACTTTTTGATTTTTTTTTGTCGAGCAAAGTGAAATGAATAGTGTTTTGGAAACACGAATCTTATAAAACATGTTCATGTTAATCTTGTGTATTTTTGTCATCAAGATCCATTATTGCTTTGTATGAAAAAAAACATTATACTGCTGACATATTTTAGCATACCCTCGATGAGATTTGGCGGCAACGAGGAATTAATTGTACACGATTCACTAACTTTGTTCATGAATTTTTCATTGAACAAAATTGTACAAAATGCCAACAAAATTTCACTCAATATGTACACGAAATGCATTAGTTACGAAAAAACCTACGACCATCTTTCTCTCGATGGTGTCAAAGCACTTGTAAATTTATTGGGGAAAATTCAATATTTTTAAAAAAGTTAATAAAAAGTTTTTGCTATTTTATAAAAATCACTCCGATTAAAAGTAAGCGAATTATGAAAAATGTGTTGGTCACTATCTTTTCCGCAACAGAAAATAAGAAAATTACTTAATTGAGACCCCAAATTAAAGACAGTTATTACATAATCTACGATTTACATAATTAAAATAATTGTGATATGCTCTAGAAACTTTAAACTGCTTTTACATTTAAAGGACCGGCCAAAAATTATTTCACGGCAGTTAAGGTTCAAATAAACATTTTCACCTAAAATACTTAATTATTTAAACATTAATTTCAAATAGTCCGTAAAAATACCGCTGTCGTTGTCATACCATGTTGTACCTAGTACCTACGACGTCATGACGTCACCAGCCTGCGCCACAGAATAAGTAATATAAAAAAATAATACTCCTGCGCATGTGTTTGCGGTCGGTGGGACTCAGTTGAATATTTTATTTTTGTTATATATTGTTTTGCCTATCGCCGTCGGATTAAAATAATAATTTATATATATTTTTGAAGCAAAACTTCTGTATATTGAGAATTTGTTCTCACATTTCTTTGTTACCTTAATTGATCTCTGTTAACGCCTTCAAATAAGCCACTGTATATAATCGCCGAATTTCAAACTGCGTTCTTCCTGATTTTTGTTTCGCCTTGCGGTATATTTTCAATTCATAACTAGCACAGCTAGGCTTCTCGATAAACAAAGTTTTTTAAAGTAAATTTGCCGCTTAGTGGGGTCGACTAAGACCTTATGGCCTTACCGCTTCGTCTTCCGTATGAACAAATTCTCACTTCTTCTTACAAGTCAAAGTCATGTCAGGGTCTTGAGTAAAGCGGTGGCCTCTTTACTCAAGCTCATATAGTGAGATTTGGCGGCAGCGAGAAAATGCACGATACACTCATTTCTTCAGAAATATTTCACTTGTACATGTGAACTAAACAAAATTAAATTAATTACCACCTAAATTAACCAATGTTGGTCATAATTAACACGAAGTTTATTAGTTACGAAAAAACCACGAGCATCTTTCACGATGGCGCCAAAACTCCTCTTTTTATGCTTCACGAAAAATGATGCCTTAAAGAAACTTTACTTCGTACCTGTGTACATTAATACACCCATTTTTATTCCCCATTTTGAAAGTTTTAATGATTTTGAACCGTCTCTCAAAAAGTTGGTTTTATAAATGTTACCTATAATGTTATATATAATAATCGTAATGGAGAATAAATATACATATAAACTAACATAATTGCATTTACAAATAAACTATCCGACCTCCTAATAAGATAAAACTATCATGCCTTTTGCCTATCTTGTATGTCCTATATTTTGAAAGGGGTTTGTTTTTGTACAGAAGTAGGTCAACACTGAATAACGGGTGCCGCGATATACTGGCACTTACACAAACCAAAAGAGGTTTAGTTTATCGTTTTCTTAATATGTAAGTATGACATAAACGTACTCGAATAAAATGTGACTGCCTAAATAGATTTCTCTTGAGGGTCGACTTGTATCACAGATTATATCCTTAAAACCTCTATGGTCGGTTAAACAATCCATGAATATACTTGAATAGTGTTAGCGCCATCGGGAGAAAAGAAGGTCGAAGTTTTTTCATAATTATTGAATTTCGTGTTAATACTGAGTGAAATTAGTCAATTTTGGTGGCATTTTGTACAATTTTGTTCGGTGAAAGAGCACAAATGAAATAATCACTAAGAAATTAGCGTATCGTGTATTTCCTCGTTGCCGCCAAATCTCATTACAGAGCTTATTGTAATGAAAAACCACTTTACCCAAGAGCCTGACATGACTTCCTGACGACTTATGACTGATGACTTATTATAATTAATTGTAATTGATATAAAATTCGATGCAAATTTCTACTTGATTAATGGCTAAATACTAACGCGAAGGCCAAAATCTAAAGAAAGAAAGAAAGAATGTACTTGAAATGCAGTATTTTTTTTACTGACCAATGGTAAAGGTATATTCGAGTATACGGCCAATAAATAAATGGAAATTAAGTGAAGTGTCAAGAGTCTCCGAAACCGGTGTGTTTGTATGAAAACAGAAATGAATGTGGGAGAAGTTTAACAGCTATGCAGGAACCGTGACACTTGACACTCACTCTCTGCCTACTCCACAATGGACTTGACGTAAAGAGACGTTAGTAACAAGTTTTTATATTATGTTATAGATTACATGTTATCTATATAATATATAAGAATGAATCCCCAGAATCCCT
Source organism: Calephelis nemesis (assembly GCA_002245505.1). NCBI lineage: Eukaryota > Metazoa > Arthropoda > Insecta > Lepidoptera > Riodinidae > Calephelis > Calephelis nemesis. The sequence goes on from NJDD01000506.1 coordinate 429,883, forward strand.
GGATGGATCAATTTTGCTAATTATTTTTTGTGGCAGTCAGAAAAAGGTTTAGCACCACCACCTTCTCTATTTCTGCCACCTCTATTTATCCGGATTAGAGGATAAGGTAGCCGGTAAGGTACCTTTGGTGTCTCTAGGCGGAGGAAATTTCTTACCATCAGGAAATCCGTCTATTTGTTTGCCTTCCAATGTCATAAAAAAAAGAATGTGGGTTATTTAAAAAAAAACTAATTATTTGTTATTTCAAAGAACTTCTGCATACACTATATTCTTAGTTTCGTTTTCTAGTGAGTTGACCTTAAAAGATATACATATACTGTAGCGGATTTTTTTCAGAACTTTTAAATGGGAACAATTCTGTCATACATGATTTTTGCGAAACTTGAATCATTTAGGAAAGCAGCAAAACATTCACCCATTTTGAAATAATCTTCATTGGTGCTCCGCTATTGGTCTTATATAAAATCGTGTTGATATATAGCCTATGGCATTCCTCGATAAACGGGCTATCTAACCCTAAAATATTTTTTCAAATCAGTCCAGTAGTTCCTGAGATTAGCGCATTCAAGTAAGCAAACTCTTCAGCTTTATAGTATTAGGAGAGAAATAATAGATGATGCGCATTTTTGTATACCTACCTAAGTAACGTGGTAATGGAATCAGAGACAGTTTCTTTGCATTTTTACAGCGCTTAAAATATTGCTACAGCGCTATTTTTACTGAGCTGAACACATTTGCAGATTTCTATTAGCCCCGAGTTTCGCATTTGCACTTTAGATGCAATTTAGATTAAAATGGCTTTGAATTATCACACCTAATGTTGAACATATCTCTTAAAAGAAAACCATTTTAATATTATAAAATATCGCTTCCGAGCAACTATCTTTAGGTAATATTTAAAGAAAAGTATACAAACGGAAATAAGTAAACGAAAAGCTTGCTTTTTTAAGCCGACTTCAAGGAAGGGTTTTGTGTCTGGTATTATTTTGTACCTAAGTATGAATAAGTCCTTTGTTACTTTATATTTATATTTCATAACACCCTGAAGAACGAATTTTATTTCAATTTTATTTGATTTATTAGTCTTAGCGTTTATAAGTGTGGAAAAAATAGTTTTTGGGATGGTCAAATAGCACAATTGGAATCGAAATGAGGCGCTGATTTCAGTTTGTCACCAATCTAAGGCGCTGCCAAGTTTGCCCTGATAATTAGCATTTTTTAAATAATGTTCTAATAAATGAAAAGGAATAGCAACTGGTTCAAGAGAATTGGGAAGTTCTCTTTGACTAGTTGCTAATTCATTATTAATTGTCGTTTTAGTCACTGGTGGTGATTCTGCTGTACAGAAACTAAATCCACTTTATAAGCATGCTATCTTTCTCAAGTGGAACGAAAACAAAAGAGATGGAATTTTTTAGAAATGTTTGATTATTACGAACAAATTGTGACGAAAGTTTAAAAGCAACGTCATTCGCGGAATAGATCAAGTAAATGTCAATAATATCGTGGACGGGCTATTTGACAAATCTAAAAATCGTTTGTCTTTTTCTAATACTTTCGTTGAAAGCTATAGCTTAAAATTTTATTAATGAGTGCGCAACAAAATTGTGATAGTTGAATTAGTGAGTGCGCAAAAAAATTGTGATAGTTAAATTAGTGAGTGCGCAACAAAATTGTGATAGTTGAATTAGTGAGTGCGCACAAAAATTGTGATAGTTAAATTAGTGAGTGCGCAACAAAATTATAATACCTGAACTTTTCTTTTTTTTTTTAATGACATTGGAAGGCAAACAAGCAGACAGATTTCTTGATGGTAAGAAATTCCCGCCGCCTAGAGACACCAAAGGCGGTAATGGTGCGTTGCTGACCAGAGGCCGAGATGTTAGGCCTCGATCAAAAGTAAGTTTACCGGCTACCTTACCCTCCGAACCGGGACACGTCATGTCGTTAAGGCGGTAGAAATAGGTAAGGCGGTGGTACTCTACAAAGTACAAAGCGCTATTCTACAAAGGAGCCCCGACCAATATGGGGTAGTGTGCGCACTCAACTTAGTGAGTGCGCAACGCAATTACCACAATTTTGTTGCGCGCAAGTTTAAGTTGTTACTCTTTTCTTTCAAAGAAACAATTTCAGGTGAAAGTTCTTATGAAAATAATTACTATTCGTAGTTAGTTAGATAAAAGGTAACAGTGTCTGTCAGTTCAGCTATATAATTAACGGTAGTAGATAGTAGGCTCAGTCACTTATCTCGTAAATTGTCAGCACTAAGCATTCCTTTTCTACGGCGATACGATTAGAATCATCCAATCGCTCTACAGTAATGTAGACTTTGCTGTACACATAATCCGATTAATTTGGATTAAGCCTCAAATGAACTTGAACTGAAGCAAATACGAATACAATCGCTAATATGAAATCAATAAAACAAATCTATTTCCCAGATTGATTGGTTTCGTATCAAGAATCTTCATAACAAAAATATTTTCTCAGTGGTAGAAGTATAATCCCGTGAGTCAATCAGTTTATATGAGACTAACTGTTCACCCGCGACTTTTGTTAGATTAGAATTGCTATTATAGTTTTCATACAAACTGTCATCCCTGAGGCCGAGATGATAAGTCTCGAGCAAAAGTCAATTTACCGACTTCCTTACTCTCCAAATCAGAACACGTCATGATGTTATGGCGGTAAGAATAGGTAATATACATATTATAGATGAGATGTGCAAGATAAAACAGTTTTGAAATAAATTTAAATATTCTTGATGCGAGATTTTCACTACAACCCGCTGGGATATCAGGGAGCTTCACTGGAACGAGCACTTTTACTGCACTGCGACGAATATTAAAAGTATCGAAAATGGATGTGAAGTTCAAACAGGTAAGAAAATGATTTTGAAAATCATTGGTGATAATTCTGTACAAAGTAAACTCATTTCAAATATATTTTGCTGTCTCTTTCAAATGAAACAAAAACAAAAGAGATGGAATATTTAGGACATGTCAGATTAGTTTATGTCAACTTTTGAGGTATCTTTTTTTATGTTACAGGGAGGCAACAAGCAGACGGATTTCCTGATGGTAAGAAATGCCGTCGTCTATAGACACCAAATGTGGTAATGGTGCGTTGTCAACCTGAGGCTAGGGTGATCAGCCTCCTGAGTAAGTAAGTAAACCGGCTACCCTACCCTCCAACCGAAACACGACAATGTCGAGCATTGTCATTATCCAGAAGGAATAGGTAAGGTGGTGGTGCCTATATGTCCGAGGAATAGATTTTTTTATGATATTTGAAGGCAAACAAGTAGACGGATTTTCTGAGGGTGAGAAATTGTGACACCACAGGTAGTAATGGTGCGTTGCCAGCCTGAGGCCAGGATGTTAGGCCTCGAGCAAAAGTAAGTTTACCAGCTACCTTAGTTACAGCTCCGAACCGGAACACGTCATGACGTTATGGCTGCAGGAATAGGTAAGGCGATAGTACCAAACCGGGTGAGTCGCTGCGACACTCTACCACCTGGTCTGTGGAAATGTGATGTAAAAACTAATCTGACAGCGCCAAATGTGTTTTGTCTCTTTTTTTTACCATCGTTGATAATTTTGGTGTGTATAAAGTAAAGTTCTATGTTTTTCAAATGAAACAAAAACGAAAGAGATGAAATATTTGCGACATGTCAGATTACTCCATGTCAACTTTTGACGTATTTAATCAATGTTTGCCGAGGAATACATTAAGTCTGCAGAAAACTAATCTGACAGCACTAAACGTGTTTTGTCTCTTTCTATTACCTACTCCCGTTGATAACTCTACTGTGTAAAAAGTGTTTTTTTAAATGCTTTCTATCTTTTTTAGATGGAACAAAAACAAAAGAGATGCAACATTTAAAACATGTCAGATTAGTCCATTTCAACTTTTGAGGTATTTAAAGTTTTGTTAAAAACTAAAGTACATGTTTAGTACTTCATTAAGGCATTGAATAATCAGTGAATTCAAAAGATTGAGTTTACATCAATATTCCAATGCTAAGCGTTGGAATATTCAACTTTTATTCTGCCAAACATAAGTTGTAATGCCAACATAAGGATAAAGTCAAAACCCTATTACATAATATTTTACTTAAACTCAACCTTTTGTAGTAAAACACCATATTGTCAGGCCCAACTTTACCTTGTTCGTTCGGGTCTCCTGTATAGAATAGACCATCAACTTTCCAATTTGGCAGCTTTCAAGCGGCAAACATAGGATAAGTGGAAAGGATTTGGTACATACATATATGTATCTTCACGCCAAGTCCCATACGTAGTTGGCAGTGAGTATCGAGTGTCAAACCTCATGATCCTGACAGACATGTCTGTCCTATCATATTCATTATTGTTTTCATATAACCACGCCGGTTTAGGAGACTCTAGCCGTGAAATCCACATTTGCATTGTATATCTGCTTTGGAGACACTAACCGTGAAATCCACATTTGCATTGTATATCTGCTTTGTCAATCTTTCATCTGTCATTCTTTCCATAGTACCGAACAAGCAGAGCATGCCCTTTCTTATTTTAAAACCAACACTTTCTTTTAATCCCACTCTTTTTCGGATGTCACTGTTGCGAATGCGGTCAGCGAGCGTTACAACACAGATTTTCTGTAGCTCTCTTACTTCGTTTAGGTTAAAATACTTACTGTCTAGCAACTTTTTCGGGTTATGCATCCATCTTATTTATCCCTACTGCCATAATAGCAGAGTCACCTGTCACTGTCATATTTTCGTCCATAGGGTGGGATAGCCGGTATATTTGCCCTTCGGCTCGGCAACAGCATTGTAACGCACCTATTACGTCGATGGTTTCTGTAGGCCGCGGTTGTCTTCTACCATTAGAAAATTCGTCTCCACTGTCTTATCCAATGGAAAAAAGCTACTAATTTGTTCAGACTTCGTAGACTAGTAACGGTCTTAGTATCCTATTCTAGTAGTTAATATACTTATGTTCATCTCTTACGAGCTGCCTGGCAGATAGCCAGTTGGCCTGTATACTTCATATCTACCCGGAAGCAACACAGAGAAGCGAACGTTGCATTTCCTGTTTTGATCTATGAACACTATCACATGTTTATTCATATGTACGCTATTGTGATACTAGTATACTCTTTTCGTCATATATAACATTGCCACAAACAAAAACAAAATGTTAATTTACTAGCTGAGGCAACAGCTCTCTTAACTGTGGCAGTGAAATCCTTAAATATGATGTTCTTCTAAGTTTTTTTATCAATATTTTTTTTCTTGACAATATGATAAAAAAGGTTTAGCAAAATCGGTGCGTAATAAGATGACCAAGAGAAATAGAGATTTATTCTTATATCTAAGACTAGGGGACGTTGTCCTGTCTCAAGTTTAAATACGTATGGAAATAAAGTAAATTTTTTTTTTATAAGAACTTTCTTCTGACAATACACAACAAAAAGAAATAGCGAAAGTTTTCCACCCGTTCATACTTGATGTGACGATCACGTGATATAGGGATTCTTTTTTATAAATAAGGAGTTAGGAGATAGATAAAAAGATGCAGATTACGTTAGGTAATTTTTTTTCACACTTATTTGTGCTGTATATCCCTGTATATAGTGCTTTTTGCAAGTCACTTAATAAACACTCTGACCTACAAATATACAAGGGATATACCTAATTATAATTAAATAAAAATTAAAAAACCTATCTGTGATGAAGTGAAGAATTGAGATTTTACGATTCTCACGTCAGCGTTAAAAATTCACATCAAAATCGGTTCAGTTGCTAAGGAGTTACGATGCAACACACACATACACACAACTACACGTCAAAGTTAGGAAATTTAATTTTTAACATCTCTATTTTCCGTCGTAATACGAATAAACGTAAATAAGCCGATACGAAATTCGACGGGTAAAATAACAATAACTTTCAGGTGCTATTTCGTTAAAGTGCTTGTTACATTAGCCACTTAGGTAGTTATTTTAACAATTCATTTTGTATGCACCACAATGGTCGTTGAAAATACCATTAAATGTCAAATAGCTCACGCCATTTTGTGTATCCATTTACTAAAGCCGATAGCTAATCCAATTTCCATATATTTTTGCAGTTTGCGCTTTTAAATTTAAGGCTCTATCCGCAGTATTTGCGTATAGCGACTATCGTTTGGAGATACATTATTGTATAGCGATTTATATTTTAGTTTTTAAACTTTATTGTACACAAATAAAAAAATTAGAGTAAAAGAGGCGCACTTAATGCTAAATGCATTCTCTCCCAGTCAACCTTTAGGCTAACAGAGACTAAAATTTGTTAATAGTATAAATGTTCGAATCACTAACAGTTGGTAAAGCAATTGTGGAATAAATATTTAATTTTTTTTTGGCGCCAGTTACAAAAAGTAAGTGCAAACCAAACTTATCTTATGTTGGGACTTTATAATGTTTTCAGATTTGGACAAAGCAAAGTAAAGAATCTTCACGCCCATATCCCCGATGAGGTAGGCAGAGGCACAAAACCTTGACTAGCCAAAGACACAATGGGAAAGGTGGCAAACCTATCGCCAATCGGGCACATATCCAGTCCCGGTCAACGTTATTTTTATTAGAAATTAGAAATTTAAATTTTCTAATTTTTTTTTGCCCGACCCGGGGATCGAACCCGGGACCTTAAGAAGTCAAGTCTAACGCTGGATAGCTAGACCACAGAGGCGATGTCGGATTTGGCCAACCGCGCCAATTCTAGCTGATCATTTGAATATTACGGATTCGAAGTCAGAATGTGTCAATTTAAATCAAATAGGTATGTTTGTATATTCTTATGTAATTATATTTGTATATTATTAACGTTACTTAGTAAATAAAAAATTGTTTTTATTCATACTCTGTTAGAGTTTTTTTGAATTGATACATTTTTTCTCTTTAGTTTTGTTACGTACAAAGTTCTTACATTTAATTTTATTCTGTAATTATTCGATTTCCCGATTTTCCTGGTTGTCTGGTAGAGATTGCTTTGAGCGATAAGACCGCCATTTATATATTTTTTGTAACATTTTTGTTCTGGATATTATGTTTGTGTTTATATTGTTAAATAAAGAATAAATAATAATATTAATAATAGGTAAATAGCAAGTAGAAACATTAATGAATAATATGAAATCAATTAAGTAATCTTTTACTTAACGTATTTGGTATAATTTAAGCACAGTGTAACTGTTACAAATCGACTTCAATTTTATTTCAATACATAATACTGATAATGAAATCGACAAATTATATAGATGCGCCACAAGTCATTGTATGGTCTAAGTGAAATAAAATACGAGTGTTATTTTATTCTTAAAACGCTCACACTTATGAAATGGGCCAGCGGCAAATTGTAAATTGGTTATTACTACTGTAACATGCCACCGCTTTTGATTGACAATTTTAACATAGTTTACAAAATGTTCTCGGAAATTGAAGTATTTATAAAGCACCTCATTAGTCTATAGTTTGAGAGGTTCTGAAATCTGATTAAACGGCTACCATGATGGTATTATGATGTTGTACCCCCCTGTGAATTTCATCAAAATCGGCTCCGTATTTTTACAGCAAAAAACTTGATTGTGAGAATCAAAGTAAGGCCTCATCTAGGTGTAGAGTTCAGAAATAACAATATGTAAATAAAAACTGAAAATTATACAATTTTAGTAAAACACAAATACGTATGGTCATGTTACGTGCTAAGCAAAGCTCATTACCCTTACATACTGACTATGCAGCTTTCTGAAAACAGCTTTTACATGAAAGCTTGGCAAAGTGTTCCATATTTGCTCTGAAATTCAAAATGGTCGCTCGGAGTAATCTTTGTTAAATTGTTTTCTAGTATTTAAGATTTTTTCTTCGAAGAAAAGCTTTCTGCTTTGTCACTGAATATTGAAAAATATACTAGTCTGTATTTACGGCTTCGTTTGCGCGAGAACTATCCTTTTTGAAATTGAGAAAAAGAAAAAACAAACACAATTTTAACAGACGTATCTGAAGACATAGTATACAATTATGATGTCACTAATTAATTATTTGAAGTTAGAAGAAAAAAGATAAGTTTGATGACAGCATAAAGCTTTATCAGAATAGGGATTCTAGGCGGTTGCAAAAAACTGGTGTTAAAAATTGGCTTGCTTCTTCTTCTTCTCCTTTTATAGTTATGGCTTTCAATCGTTTTCCACGACTTATTTAGCCAATGTCAGGTACGGGAATTAAATCTTTATTTCGGTCATTAGTCACTATTTACAAAGTCATGTCATGTTCTTGAGTATTGCGGTGGCTTCGTTACTCAAGCTCATCTAGTGAGATTTGGCGGCAGCGAGGAAATACAGGATACACTAATCTCTTCATAATTATTTCACTTGTGCACTTTATCTGAACAAAATTGAAGAAATTGCTACTTAAATTAATTAATTAATTATATATTATTAACACCAAATTCAATAATTACGAAAAACATACGACCATCTTCTTTTACGATGGCGCCAAAACTCCAACAATAATTTAAAGAACTGGAAACTTTGTTTCCGATTATTCAAAATTTTTTTAGACTCCAATGTTCCTTCTGTTGGCAGTTTTTTAACAGTCATCTAGAATCTTTTTAATAAACAATATATAAGTAGTATTATATATAAATTGAGCTTTTTTAAGCATTTCTGTTAGTCGAGCTTTTTAAAACAACCGAGTAGGGATCCAACGTCTTACCTATTCCTGCCATATTTAGGTCTGAAAGGTAAGGCAGCCAGATGACATGCATGACAGGCTTAAAATCCCGGCAGTAGGCTAGCATCGTATCTATAACATCTATGGTGTCTATACGCCTCCAAAGTCTCTTATTATTTAGAGAAAGGTGTGCTTGCTCGCTATCTTCCTTTATAAAAAAAAAACAACTTTAATCTGTGTAAGCCGTAACAAAATGAATCTAGTCGTTTCCCCGAATAAATATAAAAATGACAAAAAATATCTTTGCTTGGTTTGCATGACAAGTATTTGGGGTCTACAAAAGTAAAATCATATTTGATATAAGATACTTTTAGAATTTAAAAGCTAACCATCAAAATTCGTAACGTCTTTTTAAACCATCCAGAATCCCACGAAGATAAACACAATAAAAATCGATCCAGCCGATTTGAAAGAGTTAGGAGACAAATATACATAGCTTTTACAAATATTACCTACGTATAAAAGCTGGTTGCCAAGTGCCATTTAGAAATGGTTGTCAGAGCATTTATTTACAATAGTAGTAATTTTATGTATAATAATAATAATAATAAATATTCTCTGGGCATGTTAAGCAAATTGAATCTTACCCCAAATACTTTTATGTTTTCCTGCCGAAACTGTCATTCATTTTTGTAAATAATAATAAAGTTATAAACACGCACGCTTTACAGGGGTGAACCGTTTCCGAGTTGTCGTAATCACCAAACATTTTATCCCTCATTGGAAGGCCACAATATAAATCACGCAAAAAAATGAATACAAACAATCCTATTTAACTTCAAAAAGATATCATAAAAATCTTCAATGTCATGCTTTAACATAATAACTAATGTCGAAGAACTCGTGGCTAATAGGAGATTATTCACACTTATAAAACGCAGCTGTTCAAGGTATTATTCGGGAAACGCATTATAGTAGGGGAGCCAAAGAGGAAATTTTTGCAGTTACTCAAGCGCTTCAGACTATTATATTGGGAGTTTGTACATGGTCAAACACATCCAATGTGTATCAAATCTCTATGTAGATTAGTTAGTCTATCTAATTTTGGTCATTGTCAAGTGTCAGGTTAAAGGATTGGTTTATTCCTTAAGAATAAGTAAATATTTTGAGGATATGAGGTCAACGTACGGGAGTTACATATTTCTGTCATTGGATATCTTCATTGTCATTATTGCATATTATAATGCACACCTAACCTTTTATTATTAGCTTTTAGACGCATCCCTCACCACTAAAATTGAAAACGTCATACAACCTGTTCTTGTTCCCCGCCATCTAATCGAGAAAGTCCAAAAGTCCGAATGATGCTGAAGTAACTTCACATTTAACACCTTGGGCTTCCCTATCATTAAGCGTTCCGTGATTTAAAAGTATTGTCGTAAAAGATTCCGTGTTGGATCTGATTGTCAGTTCTTAAATCAATAAAATGAAGATAAGGCGGCTGCTTTTCGACGCGGATTTCAAGTTTCACATAAAATTGAAGCTTTTCCTTTCAATTTGGAGTTATTTGTTAAGTTTGATGACGGTATTGGAATGTTATTACATTTTTTAACGTCAATCAATTACTTTGTAGACGAATATTCAGACTACACAATAGAAGTATGAATAACGTTGCGAGAGATATAATGTATTATTTTTTTGATACTAACACACTGGCTTTTGCTCGCGGTTTCGCTTGCATCTAAGATTAATTCCGTTGAAACATTGGAATAATAATTTCATTTTTCATTTTTCTGAAACTACCAAATCTTGTAGGAGTTCGTCAAAAAGATTTTAGAATTCCTAGAAAAAAACACAAAATCTAGCGTCTGAATATCTTTGTTTTTTTTAAAAAAAAATTATCTTCACGCCCATATTCCCAAAGCGGTAGGCAGAGGCACAACCACAACCCACGACTACACGAAGACACTAAGTCCCACAATGTGATAGGTGGCAAGCCTATCGCCAATCGGGCACATTTCCAATCCCGAGCAACATTTTTTTTATTACAAAATTGGAAACACCTAGTATATAATATGTCATTGATCAAACAAAGGTACCAATAGACTTGAATGTTAAATAGTTATTCTCCTTTAATTCAACGCAGTCATTTAAAGCTTTAGTGAGCATTTGGTTTTAACTGTTACGAAATTTCAACGTCATTAAACCAACAAGGTGTAAAGGAAACCAGTCTTCAATGCCCTGAGTTCAGTGATAACGTTGGAAAGATATTTGAACTTGAGATTTTTTCTCCATTAGATCCCACAACTTTCACCGCTGTTACGACATAAATATGATTAGCTACATTAGCCTATAAATCTTCTTAGTGATTTTATCTTAAGGATGATGTAATAGCCTATACCAGGGGTGGGCAAATTCTTTTGACCGCGGGCCGGTAAGTTAATAAAAAATCTAGTGGCGGGCCAGTAAATTATAATTAATCTTGAGGCGGGCCGGTTTATTAAAACACCTAAAAATAGCAGTAAATATTACGATTATAAAACGTTGTATAAACATAACATAAGGCATTTTTTATTTTATTTTACAATCCTTTATTAAAATAAAATCTATTTATAAAGTCTGAACATATAAAATACACAATATATATGTTTGAAGTATCGATTCAGTACCTTAATTGTTTAAATTTCAATAGTATTTCGACCATTCATTTTTTTAAGGATGTTCATATTTTTTCTAAAGAAACCCTCGGCGGGCCAGATTAAAACCTCTCAAGGGCCGGATCCGGCCCGCGGGCCGTAATTTGCCCACCCCTGGCCTATACGGACATCCGAAGCTATATATATATTTAATTCTAACAGTGATAGCCGTTTGCCCACGTGATAAATGTTCCACTGATCATTTGTGTTGCCATAAGATGTAAAGAGTAAAAGTAAAGAAGAAGTAAAATTACCAAACCTCTCGAAAGTAAAGTTACCGAATCGCGGCATGGAAACTAGTGATTTAGTTGGAGTCGGTTTTTACAGTTTTACTTTTATGGAAAAACCAGTTATGAGCAAAATCGGTTTTGATGTTTCGCATGATTATATTTCATACGTAAGAACTAGACCAAGGTTTTATTGGTGTTGGTGTTGCCTTGTTTATCACTAAAATGTACATTGAAGGCAAAGAAACCGCATGCAAATGCTAATTGTGTTATTAATTATGTCTCCTTGACCCACATTCACTAATATTTGGTGGAGATAAATTAACACACAAGTGACAAAAATCACTAAAAATATCATCGTGTACCAACACATCGAGATTACTTAAGTTGTTTAAAACAAAAATAAATTGTATTTTAACAACAACATACAAGATTTTGAAATTAGAATAACGTTCTTCTTCTTCTTTAGGTTTTGGCATTCGCGTTAGCATTTTGCCATTAGTAAAGTAGAAATTTGCATCAAATTTAACAAAATCGGGATTCAATTATAATTAGTCGTAAGTCGTCAATAAGTCATGTCAGGGTCTTGGGTAAAGCGGTGGCCTTATTACTCACGCTCATGTAGTGAGATTTGGCAGCGAAGTGGAAAAACGCGGTACGCAAATTTCTTCATGGTTATTTCATTTCTTTGGTTCACTGAACAACATTGTGCAAAATGCTACCGAAATTGACTATCACTCAATATGAACACGAAATTCAATAATTATGAAAAAACTTCGACCAGTTTTTCTCTTGATCGCGTCAAAACTCCCCTAGAATAACTTTATATGCGATTTTGAGTTTAGAATAACGTTATTTTATTGTAATAAACTTTTTAGTTAATAAGCATGTGATGAAGTTGTATAAATCATGAACATATAAAACATCCATGGCACAAACTTTTATCAGTCCGCCATCTTGGGGCGTCTATCTTATATAATGAGTTAGGAAATACGTCAGTAAAGTTACCAAGCATTTATGTCATCCAAAACTAAATTAAATTATGCCACATTTCAGTTTAATGGAATGGGTTTGAGATTTGATCACATATTAACGAACTCAAAAGATAGCTCTTAAGCTTTGGTCTTATTTAAATACTTCTTAGTTCGAAGTTCGAATAGTTTTGGTCTTGCAATATGTGGCATGCATAATCACGAAAAGTTGCAAGTAATTTTGTAAAGTAGGCAAATTAAGTCCATATTAATGAATGTGTGTAGAGCATAAATTAAAATAAATTTTAATAATGACCGAGTTTTGTTATATTACTAAACATTGCTTGCGGTTTCACTTGCTATACATGTTTATATATGCCGGCGCCTATTTTTTTATGATATTGCAAGATAAAGAAATTCACCCCGTCTTTAGACACCAAAAGTGGTTGTGGTGCGTTGCTAATCTGAGGCCGGGATGATAAGAACCGGAACCAACCTCCTCGGAACCTTCCAAACGGAACACGTCAACAGCAAGCACTAGCCTTATAGCGGTAGGAATAAAATATCTTGAATGTACAGCATACACTCTTCTTTGGTTTTTTATGGTATTGGAAGGCAAACAATCAAGAGAATTACCTGTTGTCGCCTCCTCACGTCAACCCTCCCCAAGACCTTAAGGGTGGTTGTGGTGCATTGCCAACCTGAGGCCGGGATGTTAGGTCTACTTTATTCTCCCACGTCAACGGCAGTCTAACGTCATGGCATCAGGAATAGGTAAGGCGGCGGTTACAAACTTCTTCTGACTACCACAAAAAATTAGCAATATATATATATATATATATATATATATATCATATAATCTATAACATAATATAAAAACTCGTCACTAACGTCTCTTTACGTCAAGTCCTTTCTGGAGTAGGTAAAGAGTGTGTGTCAAGTGTCACAGTTTGTCCGAACTGGAACACGTCCATGGCAAGCACTGGCGTTCTATATTATATTATATATACTATATTATATTCTATATACCCATATATATAACCAAAAGAAAGAAAGAAATACTGCAAAAAATTAATAAGAGATGGCGTTACATGACAATTGACATTACTAATGCTGACCTAGCAAACTTCGTATCGCTTGTCTTTAATACATCGATAGGAGCGCAGTCTGCCGGACCCGAAGTAAAACATTCCAAAATCAACTACTACTTATTGTAAAAAAAAAACAATTTTCCAGGAGACCAAATTGTGCGTCTAAACCATTCTCGAATCCCCTTAGATTACAAACACAAAATTTCGTCAAAATCGCTCTAGTCGTCTAGGAGGAGTTCAGTGACAAACACACGAACACAAGAATATATATAGCTACATTATAGATATGTTTATTCTTACATAAAATAAATAGTAGTATTGATTAAGGTGTATGTGAGTATATATTATAGAAAGTTGATCTACTTGAATTTTAAATTCACAAGATTCAAAGCACGATCCTTGAGAAGCAATGCTTGTCAGTTCAACTTGACGGCTTGCAATCAGTGCAACTCCATTATGTAACATTATAATCAGACATTCAGTCGGTTTTTAATCGACCTTAAAAAGGACAAGGTCATTCGTCTGTTTTTGACACCCGACGGAAAAAGAGAGGTGTTTTAAAATGCCACCTCTGCCGCTCGCCATTGTGTCTAGTGTTGGAGAATAAGATAGACCCCTATCTTAGAGTAGAATGAAAACAAGTGACCTAAGATCCTGGTTATGGGATAAAAAGGCACCAGTGAAAGCTAGATGTCTACCGACTACGATTATCCTTAAGAATCAAGTTGCCTGCCCTTTTGATACATTTCAACAAGAAAGAAAATAAAGTCTGGCTGTTGAAAGATCTCAAGCTTAACATAGACGCATGCGTATAGACTGACCTATTTGAAACTTAAATTGGCAAATGATATTCAAGGCACGATCCTTGTCAGCCACCATACTGGTCAATTTGAATCGACAGGTGATTCTATCAAAGCGCATTTCCTCTTGTAAACTAATATTACTTAACTAACAATCCAAAGGCATACTTGGAAATGTACTTGGATTACATATTACAAACAGACACTCCAATTTAGTTTATCTGTAGGTATATATGGATGTATTTAGTACCCAGTACACATATACAAATTAATAAAATATGAGTGTTTGTTTGTAATAATAAATTAACCGATTTAAAAAAAATCTGTTAAATTCCACGTTATTTATACTTGTTATTCCAATTCCAAGATTATAGTGAAGAGTTTTATCCAACATCTAAAGAAGGTCGCTTCATAGTTGTTTGTTCCTGAGTTGGGAGCCAGATTTAAAAGACAGTTATACTGGGCTGAAGTATTTTATTTTGTTGCCCGGACCACTAAAGGTTTTGTCAAAGGAACACCATCTGCGCATATTTGTTGTTGTTATTTATATTTACAATAAGTTTTTTAATTAGATGTAAGAAACACAGAGAAAAAAAAGCGAAAGACCCCGGCCCTCCAAAAACGACGCCCCGATACTATACATTAGGTAAAAAACATCATAAAAATTCCAACTAGTAAAACGCAGAAATATTTTTCCTTTGATATTTTTTTCACTATTTTAAAAACATGACAATATTATTCTTAAATGTGAATAAGTATATGTATTAAAGCTTTATATATTATAATGATAAAACTGTTCATTTTGTTTCAAAAAAGCATTTGGGACCAGCTCCTTTATTGCGCTGAGGTCTCCAGATCTCTAAATCAGGCCCTGTTTGTAGTCAATTTAAAGTTAACCTCTGTGTTAAGTTATTACCTCTGTGGTTTAGTGGTCATGTGTTGGCGTTGAGTACCAACAGGAGTTCTCGGGTTCTATTACCGGGTGGGGCAACTCAAAAAATGTGTTCTATTAAATTTGATTTGTAATCAACGACGAGTGCCAAGATAGGTTTGTAATAACATATTGCGGGATTCAAAAACTCCTACTGCTAAATTTGGGTGACCTTATTGTGACTCTGTATACTTCTTCGATGATACAGATCTAAAGATACTTCTTTAAAAACTTAATTTGAGAAACTCATCTAATTATTATGATTCTAGCAATAAATCATTTTTAATCTACTATTAAGTACATAAATGACTAGTTACTATTTATGATATTAAACATTTATAAATTGTAACTGGAAAAATGAATGTTTGATTGATTGATTGCTTGACGTTTGTGGTCATTATAATTATATTTAACCGGGTTGTTTTATATGCCTGATAAGCAACACAAACATCATCATCATTACAGTACTGATAAGTAATTTTTATCGTGTAATGATAAAGTATTAAATAAATAAATGAAATAAGTAAAACGTTAACACCGCAACTAGCCATAAAGGTAGAGTTATGTACTCGGTCGAACAAACCAAGGCAGATGGTCTATTCTGCAAAGAAGTCCAGAGCAACACGGGAGAAATCACCATATCATGTAATATAAAATCAATGAAACTAATCAAATAAGGGTACTTTCATTAGTTTAATAATTCAAAAATTATCTTCGCGCCCATATCCCGGAAGAGGTAGACAGAGGCACAGCCGAGCACCAACGACTAGCAGAAGACACGAAGTCCGACAATGTGATAGGTGGCAAGCCTATCGCCAACCGGGCGCATATTCAATCCCGAACTACATTTTTTTAAATTAGAAAATTGGAAAAACAAAATTTTCTTTTTGTAGCCCAACCCGGGAATCGAACTCGGGACCTCATGCAAACAAGTGCAACACCTGGACCGGTACACCATCATAGTATAACACTTTAATAGTTACTTATAAGTATATCTGTGTATTACACAACATTAGGTAGTCGGAACGGTTGCGTCTGATAGTTGACCGTTGAAAGTGATATATTGGACAGGTAAGATGTATAGTGGGTGTTGGTTCTTTCTCTTTTATAATTATATGGCAGTATTTTATAATAAATAACTATCGACAGCCTCTATGAGCGATCAGTTATTGCCTCTCTTCTACGCCTCTGTGGTCCAGCGGTTTGGCGTTGGACTTGACTTCACCAAGTCCCTGAAACGCAAAAAATTAAGAAATTGGTATTTAAATTTTCTTATAAAAACGACGTTGCCCTGGACTGCATATGTTCCAGGTTGGCGATAGGCTAGACACCTATCACACAGGCGTGAAGATACATGCCTACGGCCATCGATCAGGGCCATGAACGCTTACAGTAGTAAGTCATATTGCTAATTCATTTCGACTTATATATGCAACTTTATGCTACACGTCATGAGGTTGTCTTACTCCGATGACAATAAATATTATTAAAGCAATATTGTTTTAAGAACTTATGGTAACCCACCAGGTACGCCAGGGCCGGAGTAGGTATAGGTAGGGATGAAACGATACGAGTAAATCTAAGTAGGTACTCGATACTTTTATCCGATACCAAGTACGATTTAGTATCGATACTTTGAAATGAAGTATCGAGAAGGTATCGGTTAAAAGTACTTATATCAGTAAATTTTATGGTTTATGGAGATTAACATAATGGATGTTTATTTTTTAAGAATGAAAAAGAAAGTTAATCCTAAATTAAAGTTTTGGAACGCATCCTAGGCTTAGTTTTGTGTAGTTAGCAGCCTTGGCAGTTGACAAGTTTGTTAAGCTATGCCTGAAAAAAGTTTAACCGGAAAACATTTACAAATGTTGATTTTTTTGAGCAGCACCACGGAAACGGACTTTTTTCATAAATTATTTTGAAGGTGACATATTGTACTAGCGTGTACTCGCGACACTCATGGTCCGGAGTATCTCAAAAATTATTACTTTATGTTAGAATATTATTAGTACTTTTCAATAAAGAATACCAATACTTGTTACGGTTTTTACTTAAAATTTTCCAAAAACGATACGATACCAGTAAGTGTCGATACCCCAGTGGTATCGTTTCAAAGGGATAACCCACCTAGAGAGGTACAGGTATGTAATTGATTTTTACAGTAATAAAAAAAACAAGTTTTAAATATTTATGTTTTGCGCACAATCGGTAAGTATTTTTAAAATTCAGATTTGTAAAATAAGTATTCGAAGTTAAATTACGCCGTGCTACTACCGTAAAAGAGTTTTCTCTTTAACCGATTTTTAAAAATGGAAGAGTTACATGTTCAGCTATATTTTTCTTAGTATATTGTTTCTTTTTTTATCATTTTCATTTTTTTTGAAAGCGCGTCTTTCTTAGCTGATCCCATTGCCTACAAGTCAGCATCTGATGATGGAATTTTTGAGAAATCGTATAAAAGAAGAATTGAGTTTTATGCAGTTTCATTTCGCTTATTTTTTATAAAATGAAACCCAGTAGACAAGAAAGTTAGTTACATTCAAAAATTGGATGCAAGTTATTTTCAGGTCTTTAAAGATAACATTAAGGTTTTTAAAACCTTGTTTTCAGAAGTGTTTAAAAAATAGACACATTATTTTTTAATAAAACATTCTCTGAATGACTATCAAAAACTTCCTGTCGCTTTTATTAACTTTGTCATTTACAAAAATGTTATTAATTTTTTGTTGCCTGTGAAAAAATTTAGTTTTATTCACAACAGTGCTTTATATTTAAATAGAAGTTTCACTCTCAAGAACTCTCCTAAGCTTTGACAGTAGTTACGAATATTATGGCCTTAAGTTTATTGATTCTTTAACACTTAAGACGAGTATACTTCACATGCAACTCAGGCAGAATCATATTGATAAGAACGACCGTGAACGAGGTTTTATATGATTTTTATATCTCAAGCCCGGCCCTGTCGACTTTTGACATTGCCTTTAAACCCTTGACAGAAAAAGTATTATTTTATTTCTTTTCTGCCTGCTGTGTGTGTACGTAAGTATGTGTGTGTGAGTACGTTCGTGAGTGCTGCGTACGAGCGCACGTGCGTGTATGCATGCGTGCGAAATCATGGCAACGTAATATTACATGCCGCGAGTGTGCGTGCGTGCGTGTACGTGTACATTATGTGGATACAGATTTTTTTATCTGAAAGCTGATGTATTAGAGATGCTTCTACGCTATATTACATGTAGGTTTTAAGAGGGGTTATTGAAACTTTTTAATTTAAACAAGTAATTGAATTAGAATTTGTTATTTATGCTATTCGTTTTGCGGCACCTAGAGAAATTCTAAAATAATATTTAAATTTATCCACAATGCATTGTATTTATTGCCTTTTTTTTAAAAAAAATCACTTTTACCGGCATCCAACTCGCCAACTCCAAGTATTTTTTAAAGTGAGTATGAGTTAAATTAGTTTCAGTTAGAATGTAAACAGTGGTTTTTAGAAGTTTAGCTGTTTACCGGTGACTTTCTCAGTGTATAATAGTTTTTTCGGAAAGCATCTTTGATTAACTTTAATATGATTTTCTTGAACGTTCATCTGTGATTATACATATTATTTCATTGCTCCAAGTTAGTGTTACAAATTTGCTTAGCCGTTTTATTTAAATTTAACCTTTCGGGACAAATATGTTTCGTACTAATGTCAAAATTGAGTCAATTTTAATGTCATTTTTATGTTTTATTTTGAGAAGTATTTCCAGAGAATGACATTTATCAAATGTGATCTATTACATTGACCCGGCTTTAATTATTGTTCCGTGTTCTGATTGGTTAGCCTTGAATTGTGACCTCGAAACGTCGGTTACTACGATCTGAGACTCAATACTCATCTCAAGTGCAGTCCAATACCCAGAGGATGCTTCCGCTGAGAAGCGAAACGTGCATTGAGTGTATCTTATGTATTAACAGTTAGTGCTGGTGGAATTGAATCTTGTGGTATTTGGTTGTTTAATATCTGAATTTCAACTAAATCAATGTTTCATGTTTACATTTTATGTTAAACTAGCATCCCGTCCAACTTCGCACGGATAGGCGGACTTTTAGGTTATTGTCAAACCTTCCTCTTAATTATTTACTCTATCTATTAAAAACCGCATCGAAATATCGAATCGTCGAGTAGATTTAAAGATCTAAGCATACACAGGACAGACATCGGAAAGTGACTTTCTTTTATACTATGTGGTGATATGGAATATTTGTAATTCTTAGTTATTTTTTTGTCTAAATTGTACACAATTAATTATTGTAAAAAATAAAAATTGTATTGTTGTATGCGAACTTATACTATTGGCACTCTAATTATATAAATTATTTTAATTTAACTAAATTATCCTAATTTATAGAATCAGATGTTACTTTCTGTATATTATTATATACTAGCGGCCCGCCCCGGCTTCGCACGGTTAAGAAATATACATGTAAACCTTTCCTTCAATCACTTTATCTAAAAAAAGGACCGCATCAAAATCCGTGGCGTGATTTTAAAGATTTAAGCATACAAAGGGACATGGGGACAGAGAAAGCGACTTTGTTTTATACTATGTAGTATGTAGTATTATGAATATCAAGTCTGTGTGTTTATAAATTTTAAACGGATGAATCGCTTTCAATGCTTTGAAAGCAGAAGTCGAGGTGGTTCTTTGAAAGGTAATATTCAGTATTCTATGTAAATATTAGCAAGATCCTATATGGGGCTTATGAGTTATCACTACATAGTATAAAACAAAGTCGCTTTCTCTGTCCTTATGTCCCTTTGTATGCTTAAATCTTTTAAAATAAGCAACGGATTTTGATGCGGTTTTTTAACAGATAAAGTGATTGAAGAGGAAGGTTTATATGTATATTTCATAACCGTGTGAAGCCGAGGCGGGCTGCTAGTGTAAATATAAGCGTTTATGACATTCATTAGTCGCCTCTGTGGTCTAGCGGTCTGGGTGTTGGACTTGACTGCATCAGGTTCCGGGTTCGAATCCCGGGCCGGCCAACAAAAAGAAATTGAATTTTTCCAATTTTCTAATAAAAACAAAATGTTGGTCGGGATTGGAAATGTGGCCGGTTGGCGATAGGCTTGCCACCTATCACATTGTGGGACTTAGTGTCTTCGGCTAGTCGTGGGTACCCTGGTTGTGCCTCTGCCTACCTCTTCGGGGATATGGGCGTGAAGATACTAACTAACTAACTATATCATTCAAATGGTGATTTAACACTCTAATATAATATTATCATTTTTCGTCCGAATGTAACGTTTAATAAAAAAAAATACAAACAACAGAAAGTGACGCTCTTACACAACAAAATAGCTGGCTAAGATTGTGTAGGGAAAGTAGAGAAAAATAGGATAATAATTCAAATTTCTTAATTTATATTACGAGGGTCAAACTGAAAGTTCTTAGAAAATCAAAAACTAAGCATTCTAGCAAGTTATTAGTTTTATTATAACTTTTCAAAATAGCGTCCATTTACATCAATATATCGCTGCATTCGATGGAACCATTGAGAAAAGCACCTTGCCCACTCGGCCTTAGACGGCGTTTTGAAACGCAGCCACTGCTTCTTCGGCGTCCATAAAATGTTTTCCTCGAAGTTTTTCTTTTACTTTCGGGAATAAATAAAAATCGCAGGGTGCGAGGTCGGGGCTATACGGCGGGTGACCCAGTAATTCCACGTCTGAGGTCTCCAAATAGTCGATCGTTTGCCTGGCGGTGTGCGACGAGGCATTGTCGTGATGAAGGAGGATCCTGCTGCGAGGTCGTTTCTCTCGAACTTTTTCCAAGACAAGTGGCAAACAGTTGTTAGTGTACCACTCTGCATTAACCGTTTTCTGATCCTCTAAGACAACTGTCGCGTAATGACCTGTCTTTCCGAAGAACGAGGCCACCATCTTTTTTCCAACACTTCGACCTCTCTTCACTTTAGTTGGCAACTGTTCGGAAGGAAACACCCACTGAGCAGACTGTCTTTTGGTTTCCGGATCATAACAGTAAATCCAGCTTTCGTCACCCGTTAGTATGTCGAAAAAAGCATTTGAGTCACCTCCGTTAAATTTTTGGATCATTTCTCGGCACCAATCAACACGGCGGAGTTTTTGAGCCTTGGTCAAATTATGCGGTATCCAGCGGGCACAAAGCTTCCTGACCGCTAAATGTTCATGGAGGATTTTGTGCACTTGACTCATACCTATGCCTAGACTTGTCCGAATCTGCTGATAGGTCACTCTTTTGTCAGTCTCTATCATACGCCGCAAAACACTGATATTGTCTTGAGTCGTCGCTGTAGAATGCCGTCCTTCACGCAAATCATCGGTGAGATTAGTTCGACCACGTTTGAATTCATTAAACCCGTTGTAAACTGTGGCACGAGATGGGGCTTCATCGTGAAAAGCCAATCGAAGTCTATCATAACTTTCTTGTTGACTTATATGACATCGAAAGTCATAAAAAATCATTGCACGAAAATTTTCTCGGCTTAAATTCATTCTGACGTGCACAGAAAATTTTCAATTTGCCGCCAAATCGTAAAACAAATGACAAATGAATGAAATGTATACTCAATATTATTGGTAAAGAGTTGTATTTTCAAAATTTAAACTTATTTTTTTAATATAATGCTTTTAAGTTGCCAGTTCTAAAAACTTTCAGTTTGGCCCTCGTATAATCCCTCTGATTTTGATGCGGTTTTTAAGAGATAGGGTGATTCAAAAGGTTTATATATATAATAACATATAAGTTTGTCCACCCGTGCGAATCTTGAACGTTCTGCTAGTTACATTAATATGAATTGGAATATCTGGTGAATTTTATTTAAACATAATATCTCTTCTATCTTTCCATAAAACATTGGGACGAGGGTCACGTAATTCAGATAATTATCTGAACATGTCATATATCTCTAAATGTATTCAATTCGCTAATGGTATCAATATATCAATTTTTATGATAACATTGGAGACTGGCTTTAATTTATTATCCTTGTAACATTTCCAGTAACTCGGTTACTGATACAGGATGATCAAAGTTCCAGTAATAAAACTTTTGGGTAATGTATCCCAAATCATAACAATTTATGGGACAAAATTGTTATCTGTTTATTATAATTATATTTAATATTTATTTTTAAACCGGTAATTTTTTTGATGGTTAGAGATAGCCACCACCTATTGAAACCATAGACATTAATGGTGCGTCCTTATGACTGGGAGCTTTCACCACATGATTCAATGATATGGATTTGGATGACATGGATATACGAGGAAAGTAGTTATTTCAATAATAATATGAAATAAAATAAGTAAGTTAAATAAGAGCCTAGATAATGTTTTTGTAACATATATATTTTTTTACTTGTAACATATTTAGAAATATGTATGTATGTCCGTATATTTAGAAACATAGCTAGCTGAGACGCTTGTTTACGAAAAAAATTGGAATTTGGTTACATCGACCGAATTTGACGTTAATTTATATGTTTGGTTTAATCGCCACTATGATCTAGAATTTGTGTTGGCATTAACTACATGAGGTCTCGATTCGATTACCAAGTTGAGGACATCAAAGTATTCTTTTTTATTTTTCCAATATTTTTTTATGACATTGGAAGGCAAACAAGCAGACGGCAGCAGACTTTCCGTCACTAACACTGTGACATCTGATTAGGTCAGATGTCACGCAGTTAGTGACGGAAAGCCTATGCTCGCCTTTTACGAGCTGCCTGGCACAGGAAGGCAGATGGTCGATTCTACTAAGGAGCCCGGACCAACACGAGGATAATAACAACGTACTAATAACAACGTAGGGTGGGATCGGATAAGTGCCCGTTTGACAGGTTTATCTCCTATGACGTTGTGGGATTGAATACCTTCAATAATTCGTGATTGATATGGTTTGCTCTTCTGCCGAGGTAGTAGTAGTATTATGAGCGAGTGAGGATACTCAGTTTTTTACCTTTTATCTTACTTTTAATTCTATTGTATATCATTTCTCCTTTTTTACAATTTTGGCTATAAAATTGTTACAGTAATGGATGTACAGAGTTAATTAAGAGGATTCTAAACGAGTACGGATTTTATGGGGCAGGGTGTTTGGATAATGAACAACCTGTATTGTAGCCATCGGGTGGATATTTTACGTATGTGGTTTCGAAAATATATTATGTTCATTGTAAATCGTGAAATGTGCTACTTTTGGATATATTTGTAGCTTAAATACCAACATTAATGTTATATATATAAAAATCAATGCCACTTTTCGTTGTAATGTTATAATTCAAGAACGGGCTCACATATCCAAACCGAATATTTAGGCTTTGTTCGGACTATTTAGTAGATGGTTTATGTGAAGTTTGCATAAAATCAGTGGAGTGGTTCATTATTAATTATATTTTTTTGTAAAAGCTAATTCAATAAATGGCGGATCATTTTGTTAATGGGTATTTTTCAGTCAAATTGAAACTTTTTTCAGATGGGGATTGGTGCTGTCACATTGAAATTTTTTTCAGTTGTTTTTTTCTTTTTTTGTTTTGTTGTGTTACACATAGAAATAGAAATGGCGTTATATAATTAATTTTATGTTCCAATTTGTTTTTTTAATATATCAGTTTACCTACCTACTGTACTCTTTGGTTTATACGTAGCGAAGCACGTACCCGGCCGCTAGTTTACATATAAATTACATTACTTAAATTACTAGGTGGTATAATTTCGAAGCAACTCGCCCGGATTGGTATTACCGCCTTACCTATTCCTGCCGCCATAACGTCAGTGCTTGCCGTCGACGTGTTCCGTTTCGGATGGTAATGTAACCGGTAAGCATACTTTTCCTCGAGGCCTAACATCCCGGCCTCAAGTTGGCAACGCACCATTACCACCTTTGGTGTCTCTAGGCGGCGTGAATTTCATACCATCAAAAAATCCGTCTGCTTGTTTGCCTTACAATATCATAAAAAATGGTGTATACGCATTAGTGCATTTATTTTTAACATGGATTCCAGGTTTGGCTAATTTTACTTCACAAGAATAGATCAAGTAGTTGACAACGTATTACTTCTCATTCAACTGCTAGAAAATGTGACTACATGTTCGTTATTATTCATTCAAGTCTAAATACTTAAACCAAAGCCAGAATTTCAAAATGTACATACATTTATTCACGCCACGTCCCTTACAGGGTAGGCAGAGAGTATCGAGTGCCAGACTTCACGATCCTGACAAACCTGTCTTTCTTCCTTCACATTCATTACCCTTTTCATACAAACACGCCGGTTTCGGAGAAAATGTTTTATCAATAATGTTATATTTCCACAGAAGCAACTGCCAGAAAAGGTCATTGTTTGTTATTACTCATTAGTGGACCTATTTCCTAAATCAGCTCCAGAATTTCCTAACTTGATGACATAAAGTTGATAGACCATATTATATTTCCACTGAGTCAACTGACAGAAAAGATAGGGTTATTGCTTGCTACTACTCTTTATTTATAGTGGATTTTTTTAAAGAAAGAAAAGAAAGAAAGAAAGAAAGAAAATATATTTGTTTGCGGAATATGTGTGTTAAGGTTGTTACAAAATTATTTAAGCTTTCCAACATATTCTACCACATTTCTGAATAAATTCCAGATTTTCCCATTACACCTCAAGAAGGTAGATCTAATATATCACGCTTTATTTCCATTGGCTACATTTTATATTTTAACTGATGCCCGGTTCCTATATTCAAAAAACTAGTCGTTTTGATTACGGAAGGTAGTATTTTGTACGCTTAGTAAGATCACTAACAACGGTTGCTCGTTTCCGACTATTGTTTCTAAAATTTTTTTGAAAATATTGGTTACGCTCCGTTACTTTTGAACAGACTACGAATGGTATAGCTGACGGATTACGATTCGTTGATTATAGGAACCGGGCATTAGTAAGATTACTAACAACGGTTGCTCGTTTCCGACTATTGATTCTAAACATTTTTTGAAAATATTTCCGTTACTTTTGAACAAACTACGAATGGTTTACCTGACGGATTACGATTCGTTGATTATAGGAAACGGGCATGAGTCAACTGCCAGAAAAGATATAGCTAATGTTGCTTCATATTTAGTGGTTTGGTTAACTAATGCTCGATTTCTATAATCAATGAAACGTAATCCAAACCAAAAGTTTAACTATTCGTATTTCGTCCTCAAGTAACGAAGCGTTACTTATATTTTTAAAAATGTTCAAAGTTATCTACCATAAACGAGCAACCATAGTTAGATATTTTACTGTTAGAACAAGCTACTACCATCCGTAAACGAAACGGCTTGTTTTTTGAATACTGTAACCGGGCTAAAGCCGATTCCTAAATTTCCTAATTTTCTTTCAAAACGTAGATATCACTATGTACCATTTCCACTGAGTCAACTGTTAGAAAAGAAATGCTTATTGTACTATTAATAACGAGACTTCTTCCTTCATCAATGTAAAAATTTCCTAAACATGAGATTGGAATATTCCAGAATTTTTCAATTTTAAAAAGTTTAATCTTAAAAATTTTATGAAAGTAAACATGATTAAATATGAAATAGACCACATTATGATATATTAACCGACTAGTCAGTCATCAATAATATCGTATAACGTTATCTCTTACTCATTTTTTTTTTTGCAGTATTTTTTTCTTTCTTTAAGTTTTGGCATTCGTGTAAGCATTTTGCCATTAGTCAAGTAGAAATTTGAATCAAATTTACCAAAATCGGAATTAAACTGTAATTAGTCATAAATCATGTCAGGGTCTTGGGTAAATTGGTGGCTTCATTACTCAAGCTCATGTAGTAAGATGTGGCGGCAACGAGGAAATACACGATACGCTAATTTCTTCATGATTATTTCATTTGTGCACTTTCACTGAACAAAATTGTACAAAATGCCACCTAAATTGACTAATTCACCTTAATATAAACACGAAATTCAATAATTATGAAAAACCTTGGATCATCTTTTCTCTCGATGGCGCCAAAACTCCCCTAGTTATTTGCGATTTTGAATTTAGAATAACGTTATTTAATTTTTTTTACTTATAATAAACCTTTCATGATTTTAATGATTTGTGAGGAATTAAACTTTACGTAAGATTATAATAATGTCAAGTTACTTTTTTTTGAGTTAAAACCTTATTGTATTAGTCTATCTGTCCACTGACCATATTACATTTCCACCGACTCAAATGTTAGAAAAGATAGGGTTATTCCAGTAATGAATGGATTATTTCCTAAACCAATTCCAGAATTTGCCAATCTCATATCACAAGGAAATAGAACGGTAACATAAGTGGGCTATTAAAATACCATTAGAGATAAGCTCCTGAGCTGATCTTAATCTAAGGACAAGCGAGAGCGATAGAGAGTAATTAAATTTAGCAATAAACCTGTTTATTTGAAAGCCGTCCTGGAGTGCTCTTAACTTGTGATGGATGAACTTCTTAACGTTGGGTACAAGTTTTAGAAGACGTCTAGTTGTCCAGTTGTTGTGTTTTTTTTTATTTTTTTGTTTCACTTTTTATAGAGCGAACCTTTTTTAGTTTAGGTAGACGTTTATGTGTTATGTGAATTGGTAATTCTGTTAACCAATATTTTTCTTTCTTTTTTTCTTGAATATGCGCTTTTAGTAAATAAATTTTTTTCAGAAAATTTTAGAAATTGCTCGTGCTTCCCAATGGAATTGTTACGGCTCTACCATAGATGTAATTGGGGCGTGCTTATATAACGTGCGTGATCTTAGGCTACGTGTGCAAATTTAACCCTATTTTCCACAATTAAAATTGTTTACCTTAACGACCAGATAATGAAATTAGAATGATTTTATGCAGGTTTTAACTATAACGTAACTAGCTGACCCGGCGAAGTTTTTATTGCTTACAGCTACTAACAGGTTACATTTAAGAAACTACCTTAGTTTTTCCTATTTTTCTTGCAACGTTCCTACTTTTTCTCGCCAAAAGAACTTTTACATGCCAATAACTAACACAAAAAAGGTGGTATTTCGCATAACGCCTGAATGGATAAACCAATTTTGCCAATTCTTTTTTTGTTGTTTTAGTTATGGTCTGGAGAAGATTATCGTGAAGAAAATAAATAAGGAAATTGCAAAGGCAATGCAATCCATACAAACTGTTAGTAGCTATTAACGTCCAGTGAAATGAAGTTCGCCGGGTTGGATAGTATATATATAAACTTGTATGAACAAATATATTTCACACGAGTTTACAAGTTACATTAAAATGGAAACAACTTTGTACACGTAATACTTTACCCCAAAAGGGTGTGTCTTTCGCAGACATATCGGCGTCTCCTTGTTTACGTTCCATATTTCAAAATGTTTTCATCACATACCCAAAAACATTTTGAATGTTAGTTTTCATCATGAGCCAGCAATATGGAAGATACGTTTGTAGGTCAAACAATGAGAAAGTGGGAGAGGAAACCCATTGTTATAACGTTTGGCACGGCGTATTATATCTCGGAGAACTTCGAATTGGCCAAATTATGTCAAGTGTTTTTTTACCTCGATTTTTTATATATTTTTAGATTATTTTTAACAGCGTAGAATAAATTTTATATAAACTTATATTGTTTAGTGGTTGATTTCAGAGAATAAGTATTAAGTAGCCTTTGTTTGAACTGGGGTTTGTAATTATACTGTGCAATAGTTTGATAAAAAGACCGACAGATTTTTGACTCACAGATATACTTGTAATATTAATCTGGGTAGTTTTTATGATTGATTGATTATATATAAATAAATAGTCTTGTCATTCTAGATGACTAATCTAAAATCATGAAAATCGTTTCAGTCCTTTATTGTGACTTCATTTTATATGATTGTTGAAATATTAAATTTAATTTGTTTTGTACTTTGAACTAAATCACTTGTGGCCGTATTATGCGAAGGATGTCGACGCTTTTAAGCAAAACTTTAAAAAATGAGCTACAAATTACATTCATAAAACTAAATTTTTCTTTTTTCTTTTTTTCTTTTTGTCCTTTATAAGATTTTATAACACTCTAGGTAGAGTATAGCAGCGACTCGCCCGGATTGGTACCATCGCCTTACCTATTCCTGCCGCCATAACGTCATGACGTGTTCTGGTCTGGAGGGTAAGGTAGCCGGTAAACTTACTTTTGCTTCAGGCCTAAGTCCTAACATCCCGGTCTCCGGTTGGCAACGCTCCATTACCACCTTTGGTGTCTCTAGGCGGCGTAACATCATTAAATCCGTCTGCTTGTTTGCCTTCCAATATCATAAAAAAAACTTTGACTGATGAGATGTTAAGGGCGTGAAGATACTTAACTGAAGCCATAATTTTCCAAAGGCATCGATGGTATGAATTTGACCAGTTTGTAATCATACTAATATTATAAAGAGGATAACTTTGTTTGTTTGTTTGGTTGTAATGAATAGGCTCAAAAACTACTGGACCGATTTTAAAAATTCTTTCACTATTCGAAAGCTACATTATCCACGAGTGACATAGGCTTTGTTTCATCCAAATCGGTATAGTAGAAGCCAAGTTACGTAGGCGAAGCTGCGTGAAACTGCTAGTTTCATATAAAAATGTGAAAAATATGAAAAAATATGAGCTTGCTTGGTTCACTTTGGTTAGAGTTCTTTTGTTCTGGAAACAGTGGTTTCTCCTCAAAAAATAAAACATGACCAAAGGTTAGTAAAAATAAAAGGCAAATGGTTACATGGATCGCTATAAGGTAAAAAATTGTAGATTCAATTTTCTTTGTAAGTATAAAAGCCCTGCATGGCTGAATATCGGTCACATAATATGCGTGTTCCTTTGTTAGCCTTACTTAGGCGCTGTAATATAGGGTCATTATGAAAAAGACTGTATAATATGAGGCAGAGTTGCTCAAATTTATAGTTTTATAAGTCGCTTTTGACATGAATACCAATTTAAATTGCTTTAATATAGAAAGGTTAGTTCGGAAAATGAATGATAATAAAATCAAAGGATACCGTTTGGTGTTGCGACTACATATTTTTTATCTAAAATCCAATTCAATTCATTCATTCATCCATTCATTCATTCGTTATGATAAATGAGGACGGTGACACATCTCGCGCGCGGGATGCGCCGTCAGCTTTACGTCATTTTCATGCTTTACTATTGAAAGGATATTTCAGAATAAGTATGATAATAAAGTCAAAGTTACCGTTTGGTATTGCAAATACATATTCTTTTTATCCAATTCAATTCATTCATTCATTCATTCATTTGTTATGATAAATGAGGACGGTGACATAAATCTAGCGCGGGGGATGCGCCGTCAGTTTGACGTCAATTTCACTTGTAAACGTAGTCATGTACAACACACGGACAAGTCCATGATTCAGAATATATGGATTTTGCATTTTTCGATTCAGTCAAATGGAAACCCTTTCCGCTATCCTTGTCACTGACCCTTGTCAGTCACATAATATTTTTTCCGATATGTTTATTTAATGATTTCATTAAATAAAATGATGCTTGTCAAATATGTTATCTAAATCAGGGCCGAATTTAGAAGTCTGGAAGTCGCGGGGCAACAAATTAGTAGGGGCCCCTGGTCCCTTTTTCTTTTAGCCGACTAAAGAGCGAAGACTGAAAAGATATGAAAAAATGTTTATAAATATGTAAGAACAATATACTTAATTATGTTTTGTAGGTGGAGATAAAAAATTTAAACAATATCAAAGGAAGGGGTTTTTTTTTCTTTTTTAGACGGAATTTGAAAGATTTTTTTGTGACGTCTCTAGCTTAGGGGCCCCATGTTTGTGAAAGACCCGGATTTTGGTCCCGTTTGCCCTCTCCTAAATTCGGACCTGTTCTAAATAGCTGATGGTCTGCTTTCAAAGAACATAAACTACGTTTTGATTGTATTAACGTAACATTCTGTTTAATGTTTTACACATTAAATTATTTCCACACAAACATTAAGATTATTAATCGCTTAAAGTACGGTGCACCTATATTCATTATTGATAAGAATTTTGTAACATTTACGAGATAAGAACCTCGTAAATGTTATTTTAATTTGAATATCAACATAATTTACGTATTATTTCAGAGTTAGGCTTTTACGTACAATTCATCGACCGCCGCTGGGCGGTTACGGCGAACACTTCTGTAGCATTTTGGATACCAAAATGAATGGAATGAGAAAAATGAAATGAATGGAATGGTTGAGGTCTTGACAGTAAGACTTAAAAATTGTGATGATGAATATGGCAAATTATTTAACTACCTGCTACTTGTTTGCATATAGAAATATAAGTAAATTTATAAAAAAAATAAGTTCCACAAAACATACTTTATTTGATTTGTCTTTTCCCCATTATGTAGCTTACTTTCAAGTTCTTTTAAAATCTGGTGAAGTTTTAAAATACCGGAAGGTTAGCAACTTCATTAAAAAACAAATTCATTAAAAAAGTCATTTCATTTGGTACCTACATATTTTCTGTGGATAGTACATAAGTACGTAATCCGCCATTTTGTAATGGCGACCATTTTGAATTTTTTAAGTGTTGTATTTTACAAGATAATTCCATTCATTTTTATCTCCGTAGTAGGTTTTTCAAGCATTTGGCTGCATGGGATATTCTGAAGGACAACACTTGTTTATGTATTCCACTATTAGTGGAACTAAAGATGTATTCTGAATTTTAGCCCAGTTGGTTGAATAGTTCCAATATTTGTATCAATATTTGTACCTAAGAAATAGCAAAGAGAGAGATAGCATAATACAACATATTCTAAGGTTCTTCTTGATTAGCTAATCGATTTATTAATTTGCTTTTAAATTTAACATATTTTGATAGTCCTTTGCTTTTTAATCCAGTTACAGTTCGATTACTGTCTATAATAAAAATTGGATCAGCCTGTTCTTTTGTCCCTCTTTGTTCTTTATCATTTTTTCTTACAAAATAAACTGTTGGAATATTTATTCCTTCAATTTCTTCACTTTCATCTTGAAAAAAAACTATGTAGACTACTACAGGCTTAGCATCTGCGTTCCGACTTATCTTTATGTCTTTAGGTGCTGTAGCCACAACAATGTGATAGTTTTCGAAATTCTGTTTTAGTATCGGGATATTTATAAAGTTTGAACTATTTTGATTGATAGAATTAGAATCACGAAGTGTTTTTGATTTAATAAAAAGTTTTGCAATTTGATTTGTACATCCAATTCCAAAGTCTTCTTGAGGTATTACTGCATGGGTGAATATCGCTTCAGCGGCATCAGGGGGCAAATTTTGTGGTATTTTTGCAAAAATTGCTCCAAATTCTTTTGTTTTCATTTCTTCTTTAGCGAGCAAGGGACTGAATTTTATTGAAAATCCATTGTTTATTGTTGCAGTACGAGTTATAGCGGTGACGAAAATTAAACAACATCCGAGAGAACTCTGCAAAGTTACGAATACTGCTAAATTGTTTTCACAATATATGGACTTAAAAGACATAAAATAGGACCTATGAAAAACATTAGGTAAAGTAGTTTAGGTAACCAAATTTTTAAATAAAAACTTCTTTATCTTTTTATTAAAAATTCATGCCATGAATGCCAAAATCCTACATCCTACATCCGACATATATTATAAATGCGAAAGTTTGTATGTTAATTTGTTTGTTTGTTACTTATAGACGCTAAAACAGGTGAACCGATTATCATGAAATTTGGCACACACATAAAGGGTAACTTGGATTAACACGTAGAACAGTTTTTATGATGAAAAAAATTTTCCTGTGGGACTATTAACCACGCGTGCAACACCGCGGGTAACAGCTAGTACTTGAAATCTAAATTCATGATAATCTCGTACTGTGTGGTTTGTTACAGGTTTTTGTTCTTGACTTTTGTATTTACTTTTAGCCTTCTACTCTTATGGATTTGAGTCAAATTTTTGTTGACTTTCACCGTCTTATTAATAACCACGGACTAATGTAGGAGTAAAATTAAGTTGGTATTACAGTCTGTATTACATTGTTATAAAGACTATAATACCAGGTTGAGCCTTGGTGTACTTTACTCTGTGTTTATGAATAAGACGGTAAGTGTACAAATTTAAATAAAAAGCCATTTAAACTTTGCAAAGCGATAAAATGCTTTAAGTGTATCTAATTATAGGAAAGTGGAATAAAATTGTAGCGAAAAGAAAACGTTTGTTGGTTAATTTAAAAAGTTATAACTTACGGCGTTGATAGCAATGAACGTCGCCATAATGTTCCGGCAAGTGCAATGTAAAGTGAGATAAACAATATTGTAGCTAGCGTTTGAAATGTTTTGAAACACGGGGTAAGTGCGAGGAAGTTTGATTGATTCAATAAAGAGTTGGTAAACATTATCGTGTTTTTCTCGTGAGGGAATCAGAATCAGACAGTAAAAAACAATCATTAAGTTATACTATGTAGTCTACATAGTATAACTTAATGATTGTTTTTTACGTAATCTACATAGTATAACGTTTTTTGTAATCTACATAGTATAACATTTTATGTAATCTACATAGTAGGTATAACGTTTTATGTAATCTAAATAGGATAACTCAATAAATGTTTTCTACGTAATCTACATAGTTATAACGTTTTATTTAATCAACCTAGTATAACTTAATGAATGTTTTTTACTGTCTTTCTAGAAAAAGTTTCTTTTCAACGCCAGACGGAAAAATAGGGGTGTAATGACTTATGAGTTTAATTTGTCTGTATCAGAGCTTGAAATACCAGTGCTTTTAAAAACCGGTACCTACTGTTGGTACCGGTACTAGATTTAGTATCGGTACTATTGGGTTAAGAGTTTTATACCGGCACTGGTTTAGCAATACCGGTACCAAGAAATATATTACGTAATATTTTTTCTTCAATCGAAGATGT
Source organism: Calephelis nemesis (assembly GCA_002245505.1). NCBI lineage: Eukaryota > Metazoa > Arthropoda > Insecta > Lepidoptera > Riodinidae > Calephelis > Calephelis nemesis. The sequence continues at coordinate 463,231 of NJDD01000506.1, forward strand.
CTCTGTGCTTTAAATGATACCGATACCTAAAAATGAAAATTGGTAACGGTTTTCCTGTATTCACTGGGAATTAGATACAGGTATTAATTATTATCAGTACAGAAATTTGTTAGGTATCGGTATCGGGACAGTACCGGTATACTGGGTACAGGTTTGAAAGCGGTACCTATCAAAGTATCAAAAGGCAAGAACCGCTAAGTACCGGTATAGAACCTGTACTTTGAAAGCGGTACCTATCTAAGCACCGAAATGCAAGAACCGCTTAGTACTGGTACAGAACCTGTATTTTTGGTATCAGTTACAAGCCTTAGTCCGTGAGTGTCTTTTTGAATGGATTGACCGATTTCGATACTGATTTTACATGTTTGATCGAGAGAAGCTGTCGTAATCGAGATAGTTTTTCAGATTACTGAAATTTTACCATTATTTTGACCAATACAAAAATACTAAAAATATTATTATTATGTATTTCAATTAATATACAGCTCTGAGAAAGAAGTTTGAATTAAAAAGGTAGTGATAACATAAAATTTGTCCTACGCTAATTTAACGAAAGAAAGAAAAAAAAAAACCTTTATGAAAACATATTATGAGTACAAAAGGTTGAGGTTATGAAAAAGTGTATTACCTATTTCATCAGTAAACCAAAGATATGTAAAAAGTGTCGTATTTCATTCCCTTCAAAGTCTGTAAATAAAAGATTTAATAAAATTATATAAATTGTTGTATTTTTTCAATTTTACCATTACCCGACTTTCTTCTTAAAAGCTATTTTTTTTGGTAATATGCATTTTTATATTGCCTAATTTGTCTTTTTCTATTTAAATTAAGTAGCGCGCCGCAATTATTAGAACTCGACAATTTATTATTTATTGTTTGTTATTTTTTTATTTGGTTGTTTGATATTTATTGTTAAATGAAATAAATAAATGAAAAATAAAATCTATTGTATAGTTGGAACAAGGGGTAGATCCTTGGCTTTGCTGAAGCTTCTTTTCTTATTTATTATTAAATGTTACAAGTAACTTCGCTTAAATCCAATGTTTAATCAGGCTACTAAAGCTCTTTTTATATAGAAATTTGCTTAAAATTTATTCAGTACTTTTGCGTGAAAAGTGGAGAAGCAAACCGATAAAAGTTAACCGTTAATTATTTTAAAACCGTTAGTATCGCCATTGGTGGTTTGGCTAAAAGTGACTGGAAACATTTTGTGTAACTATGAACACAAAGTTACACAAAATGTTTCGAGTCATCAGTTGATAACAAACGACTGTAGTTCGATTTTTTAAATAGTTGTTTTCACCGTGTTGGTCCGGGCTCCTTTGCAGAATAGACCATCTGCCTTTACGGCCAGGCAGCTCGTAAAAGGCGAGCATAGACTTATTATCACTAACACCGTGACATCTGACTAGGTGGTGGAGTTTCGCAGCGACTCGCCCGGTTTGGTACCACCGCCTTACCTATTCCTGCCGCCATAACGTCATGACGTGTTCCGGTCCGGAGGGTAAGGTAGCCGGTAAACTTACTTTTGATGGAGGTCTAACATCCTCACCTCAGGTTGGCAACGCACCATTACCATCTTTGGTCTCTCTAGGCGGCGTGAATTTCTTACCATCAGGAAATCCGTCTGCTTGTTTGCCTTCCTATAACATAAAAAAAATAGCTGTATAAAAATTACCTTTAAGTAAGTAGGTAAAGTAAGTATCTTCACACCCATATCCCGAAGGACCGTAGGCAGAGGCATAACCAGGGCACCCACTACTAGCTGAAGTGGTGTGATAGGTGGCTATCACGAACTGGACACATAGTCCATCTCGGGCAGCGTTATCTTTATTAGAAAATTTAAAATATACATTTTCAATTTTTCTGTTGCCCGACCAGGGGATCGAATCCAGGGCCTCAAGAAGTAAAGTAGGCGATAAAAACAACCATTCGTTTAGCAAAACAACTCGTTTCTTGTATAAAGGAACCGGGTATAAAACGATTAAATCTTTAATTTTCTTTGCCCCCTCTGTATAGAATCCTGGCTGCACCCTTGGCTATGGATATAAAAATGTTTTATCCGTTCACCATTAAGTAGGTCGTGTATTGGCATTTGATCCCTACTCTCAGCCCTGTTACATCCCCAATACGAGGATTTAATATCCGGCTTCGTACTGTTCTGCCCCAGATACACTTGGAAACGTATTTTACAAACATGCACGAGCATTAGCCGTTTAATATGTATTTTTCACTTCAGTGGTTTTGATATTCAAGAAACGAGTCGTTTTGTTTATGAATGGTTGTTTTTTGTACGAACAGAAGAAAAACTAACTACAGTCGTTCGTTTTCTATTAACTCGAAACATTTTGTATAACTATGAGCAACGCTTCATTACTTTTAGGCAAATCAATACATAGTATTAAACAAAGTCACTTCCTCTTTAAAGTCACTTCCTCTTTCCCTATGTTCCTTTGTATGTATAAAACTTTAAAACTACGCAACGGATTTTGATACAGTTTTTTTTAATAGATAAAGTGGTTGAAGAGGAAGGTTTATATGTATATTTTATACCCATGGAAAGCCGGGGCGGGCCGCTAGTTACCATTAAATAAATAATCAAACAACCCTGAATAAGTTACGCAAATTGAATCTAATCCCAAAGTAAGCAAATAATATGCTCGTGTTATGGCTGTGAGTCAACGATACTATAAGCAATACTTAAACGAATAAAAATACAAGTTACACAAATTAGATCTAACCCCAAAGTAAGCAAGTTTTATGCTTGTGTTATGGGTGTTAGTCAACGATTCTAATACATAGAAATACTTAAATATATACTGAAATAAATTTAATAAACACCCAGACCCGGAAATGCAGATATCTAAATGTTAATCACACAAATGCATGCCCCCGTCGGGAATCGAACCCGAGACTCGAACTCTCTTGATCTCCGACATTCTTGATCGGAATATGGGTCATGACATTGTCCAAATGGTAAGATGGTGGATACCAACACCGTCAAGATGCTGCACAGCACTCTACCACCAGTGATCTTGTCGGTAATGAGCCTTTTTGCCTTTGCATGTCCTTTTACGAGCTGCCAGGGAAAGCTGCAAATAGTCTATTCTCAAGGGACCAACACACTTTCAAATTGACTTAGCCCCAAATAATATTGAAATTAAAAAGTTTCAATGAACCCGGATTTGTGCCACCGCCATACCTATATCTACTTTATTATTTCTTTCGCTTGCCATTGACGTGTTCCGGATCATAGGGTAAAGTAGCTGGTAAACTTACTTTTGATCGAGGCCTAACATCCCGGCCTAAGGTTGGCAACGCACCATTTACGCCTTTGATGTCTCTAGGCGACGTGAATTTCATACCATCAGGAAATCCGTCTACTTGTTTGCCTTCCAAAATCATAAAAAAGACTAAAGCTATAAGTAGGTACTGTGGCCAAAAATCACTTCGATCATGTCAGCTTTCAAACAAAAAAGTACGCTTCGAAATCGGTCCATCTGTTCGAAAGTTATGATGCCACACACATACACACACATACTCACACACTCAGAGACACGTGAAGCTTATACTTTAACATCCCTCGTTATCCGTTTTGTCGGGGATTAAAACAACACATCACAATTGTTTAGAAGCTACGATGCCACAGATGAACAAACATACACACACAAACATGTCGATCAGAACTCCGTACTTTTTTATGTGCTTTAGGGGATTGTCGGGGATTAAAAAATACTCTCGCATATAATCCGTGTCAAAATTCCTCTAAAACTACGTGATATTTAGAAAGGACTAAAACAGAATTAACCTATGCAGATAGGTTTATCGAGGATCAAACGTTCCGCGCTTCCCCACATCATATACCAGGTAATTCAATAATACGGCCACCGTTAAACTGAACTACCACCCTCGGTATTATTTACCGTATTATCCGAAGGTCAAACTTTTTACGCTTTTATTTAACTTGCAACGTATGTATGTTACTTTGCTGTAAGTTTGATTGTGCACAATAAAGAGTTCATTAATTCATTCATTTATTGATTCATACATACATTGATTATTTAAGTAATTAGTTAATTTATTCGTATCTTCGTTCATACATTTATTTAATCATTCATTCGAACATTCATTCATTCATTCATTCGTACATTCCTTCATTCAACGTATGTGTGTTTGTCCGGGTGGAATCTTGGTAGTTAAATTTAAACAACTTCAGTTGCTTGCTTGCGTAAATCGGATGAAAATGCAAAAATATTATGACATGAAGCTAATCTAATTATTTAAAGTATAGATGTCCCTAACAACGCCTTGAATTTGAAAATTATCCAATTGCGCTTCGGCTTTTTGTATACGTCTTGAATATTATTTCTCAAGTCTACTGTAGAGAATAGCTCTTACAAATAAAAGCTTGTCAAAAATGTTGTTTTTGATAGAGAACTAGCGTAGCAGTAGAGTTGAACTGACGTTAAATTTTTTTTATTATAAATCATGCTTGAATAAAAGGATAGAGACCTCTAGATGATTTTTAAAGTTTAACGTAAACTTATTTTTATAGCCCTTGTTGTCTAGAGCAAAGAGAATAAGCACTATGTTCTAGAGGTTCGGTGTTGGAGTTGACTACATGAGGTCCTAGAATCGACACCCTGGTCGGGAAACTGCTAATTTTTTTTTAATTTTCTAACAAAATCAACGTTACTCGGGATTAATTAAGTGTGCTAAAGTGTATAGGGTTTGCCAACTTGTAGAACTAAGTACCTTCGTCTAATCTTCGATATTCGTACCTCTGCCTACTTCTTTGGGGATATGAGCGTGAAGACACTTTACTTTTATTTTTAAAAACATTGTTACTAGTGGCAACTTAAACAAGCTTAAAGCTTGTTATTTCCGAAAGTAACTTAAGCGACGCTCTTATTTAAATCTGTAGTGGGTGTTCTCTTTAATATGCAAGGGCTTCAAAGCGCTTAAAATAAGAAATGCTCTAAGACTGCTTGCGTGTAGTAAACAAGTACCTAAAATAAATCCCGTTATTATTATATGGATTTATAATGTACCTACGTAAGTAAAATTCATATTTTTTTGATGTAAGGTTTTTATGCAAATTTAAAATTGGAGTCTGATTTGTGACATTTTGTAGTCTAGAATTTTGGCACTTAGATAATAATAATTAATAACTTAATGTATTAGACTCGATGAATATTTTGGAACTAAGTCTTAATAATTCGCCAGTATTGTACTCAAAATTACAACACGATACAAATCCGATTTCAAATTCTAATTTGCATGAAATCGAGATTCAAGAGTAACCCCACACACGGCATTTCCGAAGAAGAACCAAAGAAATTAGAAGCCGGATAGACCAGTGATATGGTTTTGCAATTACTTAGATGGATTGGAACATCCATTACATCTATTCTCATACAGTTAGTGTTCACCATCGTCATGTTCCGGTTTGAGGGTAACCAACAATCAAGCAACTTGTTTACGAAGAGGTTGAGGTGTTTTTAAGCCTGAGACTTGACAAAATTATTTGGTATCTATAGGCGACCACCAACAGTAAGGGGCATACCTCACCGGGACGCCATGGCGACGTGGCCAGCCACTACACTACACCGTCGCCGCCGGTCTAGGCGACGAAGACCTCTCTTGCGCCCGGCGCCTAACGCCGAGCGACGATCCGCCACTATTCCTCCACCTAGTCCACCCAGTAACCAGAAGGCAGCACCAAGTCGAGGTACGGTCTCCCGGGAGACAGCCCTTGTTGCTGGCGTAGTAGGGAACAGTCCAATCCATCTAAATCATGATGTCTCGGGCTGAGCACTCTGCTCGGCCCACAACCGGGCTTTGTTGGAAGTTGTAAAAACCGCGAGGTTGGCAACACAATAGTCATTCAAAAAAAAAGACGTGGGCAGCGACGTCGCCAACTAGTTCATATAGAGATGTATGACAGCTAACTAACTTGGCGACCGACTGGCGACTTTGCATTTCAATACGAACTAGTTGGCGACGTCGCTGGCCACGTCGCCATAGCGTCTCGGTGAGGTATGCCCCTTACTGTTGGTGGTCGCCTATAGATACCAAATAATTTTGTCAAGTCTCAGGCTTAAAAACACCTCAACCTCTTCGTAAACAAGTTGCTTGATTGTTGGTTACCCTCAAACCGGAACATGACGATGGTGAACACTAACTGTATGAGAATAGATGCCTTCCTATACTATACTAATTTTTAATCAAATATTTGTGATACTATAATGGCAGGGAAGACATCGTTATTGAACTGTACCGTCTAGAGTGCCCGCCAGATAAGTCTGCGCGCGAAGTAAGGCGCGTATATTGTTGCCATACATAAACATTTACTTACCCTAAAGTTTAATAAAAACATTACCAAAATTGCAGATTAAATGAAAATGGTTGATAAGTTAATTATAATAGATTAAATGTTATTTTACGTCTCTAAGGGCCACTTGCACGATCCTGGTTTAAGTGTTTAACACTGAGTTAGCCCCTAACTAGGGTTAAATCACCTTATATTTGACAGTTTATCTCAATATTAACCGTAACCCGAGAATGTGCAAGTGGCCCTAAGTGCGACTGTTACTGCAGTTATTTTCATTTAATGTTATCTATCACACATTCCTTTTACATTTAGGGATATTCTCTAAACGACCATTTATTCCAATTTACGAGATATTGCTACAGACAAACCATCAGACAATACAACAGAAGCTTGCCAAAATACTCCAAACCACTCTAAAATAGGATCACCACTGTGAATTGCAAAATTAAACAAACCATATTATACCAAAAGCAAATTAAACGCCAAGTAGGTATATTTAATCACTTTCAAAGTGTGAGTGTTTCCATTTAATATGCAAGACATTTCTGGCTTTAAAATGCTTAAAACGAGACAAGATTCTAGAATGTTTACTCTGGTAAACAATCTACCCAGAATAATTAAGTACATAAATCACGTTTAATATTTGTCCTATGAACTATATGCAATCGCCTCTGTGGTCTAGCGGTTCAGTTGACGCACTAGAATACATGAGGTCCTGGGTTCGATTCCCGGGTCGGACAACGAAAAGAAAATTGGTTTTTCCAATTTTCTATTAAAAAAAACGATGTTCGGGATTGGATGTGCGCCCAGTTGGCGAAACGCTTGCCACCTATCACATTGTGGGACTTAGTGTCTTCGGCTAGTCGTGGGTGTCCTGGTTATGCCTCTGCCTACTTCTTTTGGGACATGGGAGATACTAACTTTTTTGAACTATATACGAACTTACGGGGTTTTCTGAATATTAGCGCAATGTTGAATTTATATTTGCTTCTAAGTTTGCGTCCATTCCAAGGCAAGTTGAGAGACAGAACTCACGGAAAAGTTTTCGTCTGCACCCGTCGAAGTTTCCGGCTTGTGGACAAAGTTGAAAGTTGTAAAAGCCGCGAGCCGCGAGGAGCATTTAAAAAAGGTTTGTAGATTTTACAAAAAAACAGAATAGCGCTAATAACTGTGATGAGCGAGATTATTGGTAATTCCTTGCCACTGCCTACTGATGATAATTCAAATGTGTGATAAAAAACGCTACAGTAAAATACATCACTAAAATAACATTTTAATGAGTTTTGAAATTCAAATTTAAAACTATTTTGTACGTAAAACATTTTACACAACACAAATAGCTTTCCGAATACAAAGACATCTGAAACTTTTTCAAACATTTAAAAAAACATGACCATGATTTTTGTTGCTTTTAAAGTTTTTACAAAGAAGTATTTACAGTTTTAATGTAGAGGGAACACAAATGCGAAAAGGTTACAACGAAACTTCAGATATAGTAACAATAATTAATTTTCCCCAGACAACTTACACAAATTTATCTTTATATTATATTTATATTATATTATAGTAATATATACAATTAAATATTTAATAATATATTATCAACAAATCATGTAGGTATGTACACCTAGTCTACGTCTAATTTTGTTACTGTTTTTCCTTTTCACGGTTCAGCTGGTAGAAATCTCTGCTGCTGGAGCTAAACTCGCCCATTGTACTGTATAATCTTTATGTTTGAGTTTAGTGTTAAAGTTTTTTTGTGTACAATAAAGATATTTTTATTATCACTATTATATCAGTCGTATTAATTATAAAAATATAAACCAGAAAAAAGAGACATATATGTTTGTCACACAAATGCCTGCTGCCATCATGAATCGAAAACGATCTTCGCGGTTGGAAGTGGCGTCAGATTAGCCTTTAGACCAACGAGAAGACACACTACAACGATGCACGAATAATGAAACTGTTTCGTAACCGCGGCGGCTGCGGTCAGAAACCGCTTCGTGAGTTTTCAGACTAAAACTTGTGTCTGGTTTTGACTCAAACTTCCAGAGTGTATTTAATACACAGCGCGACATCTCTAACACTAAAACGCTTAGAAAGGAAAGTTTTAAGAGCATTTGCATCAATAAACTATTAAACTGTTCCAGACCATCAAAAATATTACTTAATAGACCATCTACCTTCCTGCCAGGCAGCTCGTAAAAGGCGAGCATAGGCTTGCCGTCACCAACACCGTCACTTCTCATTTGGTGATATGGTTTCGCAGCGACTCACCGGATTTGTACCACCGCCTTACCTATTCCTGCCGCCCTAACGTCAGCGCTTGCCTTTGACGCGTTCCAATTCGGAGTCAATACAAAGCTTTTACTTTTAATCAGTCTACAAAGTTTCAATATGATTGTTTCATTTTTAGCATTAAAGTATAACACACAAAACCTACTGTATATCGTCCAAAAATGTAGTCTCTTTTTGATTATAAAGCCAGAAGTGTCTCGCATAATAAAGAGACTCTCACACTGCTTTGGCTCAGATGCACGCGATACAAATAACGCTTGCTTTTGAAAATACCCTCAAAAGCTCGTTTGTTAGTTTACTTAGTGTGCAGGATGTATGTTTTAGGGGATGTAATTTTATCTTATTTATTAAGAACACAAAGGTTAACCAATTTTTTTATGATAATGGAAGGCAAACAAGCAGACGGATTTCTTGATAGTAAGAAATTCTCGCCGCCTAGAGACACCAAAGGTGGTAATGGTGCGTTGCCAACCTGAGCCTAGGCCTTGAGCAAAAGTAAGTTTACCGACTACCTTACCCTCTGAACCGAAACACTTCAACGGCAAGCATTAGACGTTATGATGGCAGGAATATGTAAGGCGGTGGTACCAATCCGGGCCGGTACCAAACTCTACTACCTAGTAAGATGTCACGGTGTTAGTGACGGTAAGCCTACGCTTTTTTTTTTACGAGCTGCCTGGCAGAAAGGCAGATGGTATATTCTACATAGGAGACCGCACCAACACGGGGAAAAACATTTGTAAAAACCGCAAGGTTGTCGACACATTAGTCATTTAAAAAATCCGGCATTGAAAATAATAATATATAATTTAATTTCACATATATTTTTTTAGACAAGTTACACAAATTCAATCTAAACCCAAAGTAAGCAAATTATATGCTTGTGATATGGATGTAAGTCAACGATACGAATAAATTTAATAAACTCCCAGACCCGGAAATGCAGACATCTAAATGTTCATCACACAAATGCCTGCCCCCGTTGGGAATCGAACCCGAGCCTCGCGGTTCGTCGATGCAGTTAGGCGTGTACGCTATCCACTCGACCAACGAGGCGACCAATGAAATTTATTTATTTCATTACATCCAATTAGAAGGTAGAGTTATTATTGCATCACCTATTTCATCACTTCCCAGTAACAAAACGGTGATTATAGACTTACTGATATAATGTGCAACTGTTGCTGAAATTGTAATGGAACATTACTCGTTTCTTTGAAACCATCTTGCAGTTTAGAATGTATTATTGAACGAAACACTTCTGATTTAGAAATATTTCTAATGAACTAGCGAAAATTATGTAATAGGTATTAGTAGAAATAAGTACCCATAAACAAGTTGCACAAATTGTAACCCTAAAGTAAGAGAAAAGCTGTGGTGTAACGCTTAATGACACATTCGCTGCAGCGAGATTCGAGAAAGAGGGTGATTGAAAAAAAGTGTTAGTGTTAAAATTAGAAGGGGCATGCTCTGCTGGTTTGGTCATGTGGAAAGAATGACAGATGAATGATTGACAAAGCAGATATACAATGTGAATGTGGATGGATGTAGGTACCCGGGGAAACCAAGGTTGACATTTAATAATCAGATCGCTCGGATATAATCCGAGGGTGGTGTCAAGAATCTCCGAAATTGGCGTTTTTGTATGAACAGGGTAATGAAAGTGAAGGAAACCAGACTTTGTCAGGTTCGTGAGTGAATTGTCAGGATTTGGCATTCGATACTCTCTGCCTACGCCGTAAGGGACTTACGTATAGTAATTCATTCATTGAACTAATGAATAGTAATTCATTAAATTAAAAGAAAAGCATGTAAGTAAAGTAATTCATTAACGGCCAATATTAATAATCAATCCTAATCCAAAACTTGCTGTCCGAGATTGATATTTCGATCCATTTTTATGTTATCGCTTGCCAATAACACATCTGTGGACAGGATAAATATGGCAATTAGGAATAGGATAGGCCGGCGGATACGCAGCTATCTGGATTGCTTGAAATCCATCTTTAGACATACATTATTAACATTGGCCGTAAATAAACTAACAGTTACAGTTACAAATTTAGAAAGTAATTCAATAGGCAGATGTAATACTGAAAGCGTGTAACCCTATAGCGTATTGATGGCCTTTGCGCACCGCACGGATGTAGGCATTAAATTCAAATAAGCGCAGTAAAACTACAATTACCAATTCCAACTATTTCATTAGGTACGACGTCTCGATTTGATGTTTGTTTTTGTAAGATAGCAAATGATTCCGAAGATCCACATTAAATTTATCAACATTCTACTAGCTTACCTATCTTTTAAAAAAGAACCATCGAAATCAGTTAAATATTGGTCGAGTACCCACATAACAAATACTCAAAATACATGAAGTTAAATCCAGAGTTTCCTCCTTTTTAGGAGTTTGTTAAAACAGGGCCGAGTTAAAATATTGTATAATAAATATTACCGTTGAATAAGTAAAAAAACTGTGAATTTTAAATAAATGAAAAAGATGTTGTTTTTACACTTCAGACAATGTTAACCATATTATATCAACAGTGGGAACGTCTGTCTGCATGTTTGTCTCTCTGTTTGTCTGTCTGTTGTTCTATCACGGCTAAGCCACTAATCCAAATTTAATAAAATTTGATATGCATATAGTTAAAGATTTGGTTTAAATATAGTCTTTTTAAATCAACCTCAAAGGACTAGAGGATAAAAGTTTGTATGAAAATCGTTATCGTAATCCTTCGACGACGAAGTCGCGGGCAAGCAGCTGGTTTTATTATGTTTTGATGGCCTTTTTTGGTGATTCCACCATATTCATGTAGATAAAGGATAATGACCGCATAATTCTATTAGATTTTAATATATCTTATCTATTACTAACTGGTTTTCTTGTAGGTCACAAAACGAGTACTGTAATGCAGTGTGACGGGCCGTATTATTAAAGTAATCATTAGTAACCATTTCTACAGATAGCCATCTTATTGCAAAATGTTGTTGTCTAGATGCTGTAGATAATAATTACAAAGCGTATCGCGTTCACAGCTAAGATTCTGCAAGACGATGAAAAGATAATCTTTGATATAAATTAGTTACTTTTACTAATGCTGAAAGCTTTGTAGCGTATATTATAGCGTATATTTATAGAGTAGTAGATAAAATATTTATCTTATACCTTTAAATGAGCAATTCTTGTATATAAATATATAATTGGAATGTCGGAATCGGCTTCAACGATTTTCATGAAATTTAGTATGTAGGGGGTTTCGGGGGCGATAAATCGATCTAGCTAGGAATCATTTTTAGAAAATGTCATTTTATTAGTGTTTAAACTGAAAATAATATGACTCTTCCTGACATCTATTGGCGAATAATAATACTAATTTTTGTGAGCAATAAAGTTGTTAAAGCAGATGGCGTTGTTAAGTGATACGAAGTCAATGAGTGTTTGCTAAAAAATACCGACCAAAGCTCGGGCGTCCAGGTACTATAAATTAAATAGCTGTGCCAGCGAACTTCTTTCCACCCGCTTTATTTTGTATGGGAACACTTAAAATGTTGCTTAACATTGCTCAAATTTAAAAAAAAAACAGTGCAAATACAAGCTACTCTTTTTTCAAAAATTAACCCATGTAGGATGACGATATAAATTAAAGTTTGTATAAAAATCGCAACTAGTCTACGCAGAATACGCGGACGTCGCAGTTGGTAACCAGCTAATCTTCTAATATGTAAGACTGGATCATTATCTGCCTTGGTTGTCGAATGACGCCTGAACATATGGACGAGTTTTGCTACTTATTGTTTGATTTGTCACTTTACTTCCTTTTTTTTCTTTTTTTGATATTGGAAAGCAGATCAATTACCTTGTGGTAAGAAATTCACCACCTAGAGACACCAAAGGTGGTAATGGCCAAAATTGCCAACCTGAAGCAAGGATGTTAGGCCTCGAGCAAAAGTAAATTTACCGGCTACCTTATCCTCCGAACCGGAACATGTCAACGGCAAGCACTGACGTTTTGGCGGCAAGAATAGGTAAGACGGTGAAACCAATCCGGACGAGTCGCTGCGAAACTCTACTACTTAGTAGGATGTCACGGTGTTAGTGACGTTAAGCCTATGCTCGCCTTTTACGAGCTTCCTGATATGCAAGCAGATTGTCTGTTCTGTAAAAAAGCCCTGCTTCCTGCTTACTTACTTTTTTCAAAACTCAACTCCAAAAAACAACGTAAAGGGGATGAAAGTTTGTATGAAAGTTTAATTTATGCTGACAAAGTTGAGGTAACCAGCTAGTATAAATATAAATATTGAAGTAGCAAGGCAATATAATAAAGCGTAAATTTGTAGCAATTCAGTTGAAGCAATTCAAGAAATAGTCTTAGACTAGACACAGAGTCTGGCTAGAAACTGAATTGTAATATTGTAAATGGATGAGAGTAATATTGACAACGAATATTTTTTCTTTAAATATTCCACTATTTGTAAAACAGTCATCTTGTCATTTACAGGAATAGTTTTCCTTTTGTTATTCAAACTATCTTCACGCCCATATCCCTGAAGTGGTAGGCAGAGGCACTACCAGGGCACCCACAACTAACTGTAGACACTAAGCCCCACAATGTGATAGGTGGCAAACCTATCGCCAACTTGGCACATATCCAACCCCGAGCAACATTTTTTTACTAGAAAATTGAAAAACCAAATTTTCTTTTTGTTTCCCGATCCGGGAATCTAACCCGGGACCACATGCAGTCACCTGGAAAGCCAGACCACAGAGATAAATTCGTTATAATTAAATATTTGTGACAGATTCGTTTTTCAAACAGTTAAGAATTGTATACATTGCTTGTGAAGGTTATGAAGCCCCCATCGCAATCTGCTGTTAAAAAAAATCTTGGCACCGTCATCCCCGGAGAAGTAGCCAGATGTATACACCCATAACAACCACGATCAGCCGAAGGTAATACTTTGGACCACAACGATATGTGGCAAACCTATTGCCACCCAGTCACTTATGCCAAGCAATGTTGTTTTTATCAGTATAACGAAAAAACTCATTATACCTTATATTATTTTAATGATATGGTTTTCCATTTCTTGTCCAAAGTCGATATTTTCACTGAATTTTCTTCTCCTTGAAACCCTCAAGGAGAAGAAGATTCAGGATTCTCCCCTACATTATTTCCATTTGGACTATATTTAAATCAATACCACAATTTAACATGCTACAATATTTATGAAAACTGTGTCCTGTTATTCCAGTGGCACCTATGAGACTATTGTTATATTCCACAATCTATTTATTTCTCCCTGAAGCGGTTGATATTTACTTAAGGCCCCATACTCAGTCAGCCAGAAGAACCAATCACCGCGCTCCCCCGTTCCATGATTACTATGAACAATGGCGCTCTAAAGTAAACGTCTTAAGCGACAAATCACTATTTTTGACACTATAAAAGTAATTGGAAAAAAAGTATAAAACTGAAACACTTATCTTTTAGGTTATAGTACTTATCTATGTTTATGTTAAATCTGGTGTCCTTATTTTCACAATTGAAGTAGTCAGAAAGCAAAAGCTTTCAAAAAAGGGTTAACTTTTTGATTTTTTTCTATCGCGCAAAGTGAAATGAATCGTGTTTTGGAAACACTAGTCTAGCATATTCATGTTAATCTTGTGTATTTTTGTCAGCAAGATCCATGATTGCTTTGTATAAAAAATAGTAAACTGCTGACGTATTTTAGCGTATATGGCCCCTTAACTTTTCTATCTCTTTGGGCCCTATATCATAATCTGGTATTGCTATATCTATAAGATATGTTTCTTTGTTTGTGTAATCAATGTAAATTATGTCTGGTTTTGAATTAATGTATCTGTTTGAAATTTAGAAATTTATTTACACCAAATGTTTAACACTAAATTAGTGTTTGGGGCACAAACATTCGAATCACTGGAACAAACAGCATTAGCATATCTTCATGTAGATAATAATGTTCCGGCAGTAACGGCAGCGGCAACCTCCGCAAGGTTTTTTTGATTATATAAAAATTTGTAAAAAAATATTCAAAGGTTCCGGATGAGATATGTTAAATTATTTTTCATACTTTTAACATGTTTTTTCACTTAAATAAAGAACCTATTTTATATCAATTGAACTTGAACTAATTGCAAACATACAGATAAATCGATTATATCCTTTTCAGAATTTGTTAAAAATAAATAGACATATTATGTTATGCTAATATATTAAACGTTTTTCATAATCTTGACATATTTGCATGAACATTTAATTTAGATACAAAAAATGTGTAAAATATAGAAAAACTAAACTTGCAACATTATGTTGGATATTCATAGTTTTGTAATAAAATTAATTAACTTAAAAATCCATACTAATGTTATGTTATATGCGAATAGTTGTTAGTCCTTATTTCACTTACCAGCAGAGTGATGTTATGGTATTTTTTAACTCACTCTAAAAAAGAAGGAGGTTCACAATTCGACTTTAGTTGTTTTTTTTTATTTCTTTGTATGTTTACTACGCGATTACTTGGCCAATAGCCAAACGATTTTGATGGTTGTTTTTTGAAAAAAGAACCATTAATTATACCATGATTAATTTTTATCATGGTTTTTGAATTATACTTAATAATTTATAACTCAAAATTGCATAATTTGTTTATCTTGACAACTTCATCAATCATGTTTTATACAGAAATTTTTGCATTATTCCAAAAGTATCAGGATATCTTCTCGGTTTACGAAAAGAAGAATTGCTTAAGTTCCAATTTGAGATGTGCTAAGCCGCGCACGAAATCTAGTTTAGTATAAATCAAAAACTATTTGTACGTGTTGGTCCAGGCTCCTTTGAAGAATAGACCATCTGCATTCCTGGCAGGCAGCTCGTAAAAGGCGAGCAAAGGCTTACTGTCACTAACACCGTGACATCTGACTAGGTGGTAGAGTTTTGCAGCGACTTACCCGGATTGGTACCACCGCCTTATCTATTCCTGCCGCCATAACGTCATAACGTGTTCGGAGGGTAAGGTAGCCGGTAAAAGTTTACTTTTGCTCAAGGCCTAACATCCCGGCCTCAGGTTGGCAACGCACCATTACCACCTTTGGTGTCTCTAGGCGGCGGAAATTTCTTACCATCAGGAAATACGTCTGCTTGTTTGCCTTCCAATATCATAAAAAAAACGTTGTTGATAAAATTAATGTGAGACCATTTTGGAAATATTTGCTATCTTTCGAAAAAATGATTATTAAAAACCGACTTTAAATATCTGATTGAGGTATTTAATGAAATAGTTGGATTTGGTTTTTGCAATTTTATTGTTTTTATTTATTTTCAATTATCAACCCCTAAATTACCGTAATGGGGATAGAAAAATTGTATGAATTCAACGTTGCCAATTTCGCAGGAAATAAATGAAACTAGTATTCTTATAATTTTGGATTACGTTTCATGTTAAACGTAATTTTAATTGGTTACGACAGTAATACGACAGTAACGCTACAAAGACAAACAAAATTATTTGCTAAGGAATTTGAACCTGTTTTAACCAACTGCTAAAAAAGGAAGTTATCAATTTGAATGTATGCTTCAAATTCAAATAAGTATATATTTTTTTAATTTATTCACGTGGATCTATTCAAAGATTCTTGCAACGCGTCTATATAATTCTAAAAATAAAAAAAATGTTTGATGTCTAGGCGGCGTGAGTTTCTTACCATCAGAAAATCTGCCTGCTTGTTTGCCTTCCACTATCACAAAAATTTATAAAAAAAATATCTAAATCACATCCCTACGCCATTAAAAATTAAAACAGATTAGTAATTTGATTTTAATAAACACTTTCATTATTTAGCTTTTCAAGTGTGATCAGTTTAAGGTCACTCTGAAAGTGGAAAGTTTTAGGAGATTTTTTTAATAAGGAACACGCAAAAGTACTACACATTCTAAAGATGTTTCCTTTTTTTAACATAAAAATATATTTCACAGCGTTTCTTTTACAAAAAACTATATCTTGAATGGTTGCGAACAATATATTGAAAGGGTGGAAAGTTTAGAAATAAAAAGTTCGAAGTTTAACAATGTATCTGACCTCCTAACTCTTTCCTTTGTTCTATCGGCGATCAGAATTTAAGAAAGTCGGGAAACTCTCCATCTTATTTTACATATTTCACAAAATAGTTCGCTTTTCACTGTAATTTTTATAGAAAACACGTACAAAGAGATTTGAAAGGTCGTTTGTTCGTTCAGCAAAGGACTGAATTTCTCTGGCTACATCAGTTATTCCATAACATTTTTTTTATGATATTGAAATGCAAAGCAGAATGATTTTCTAATGGTAAGAAACTCATGCCTCCCATAGACACCAAAGGAGGCAATAGTGCGTTGCCAACCTGAGGCCGGGATGTTAGGCTTCGAGAAAAAGTAAGTTTACCTGCTACCTTATCCTCCTAATCGGAACACGTCAGCGTCAAGGCCTGAGCTATGGCGGCAGGAATAGGTAAGGCGGTGGTACCAATTCGGGCAAGTCGCTACAAAAATCTGTAGTCAGATGTCACGGTGTTAGTGACGGTGAAGCCATTAAGTAAAGTCAAGATAAGTGAAAAATTAATGCACTATGAAGTGTAACTTAAAATTTATTAGTAGTTGATAAAAACTATCTGGGACCATTTCGGAAAAATTTGATATCTTTTCGCCTCTGTGGTCTAGCGGTTCAGTTGTTGGACTTGGCTGCATGAGGTCCTGGCTTCGCATCCCGAGTTGAACAAGAAGAAAATTTGTTCTAAACTTATTATAAAAATGTTGCTCTGGATGTGATACGTGCCCGGTGGGCGATAGGCTTGCCACCTATCACATTGTGGGATTAGTGTCTCTGCCTACACCTTCAGGGATATGGGCGTGAAGATACTTTCTTATTTTACTTATTTCGGAAAAAGAATTATTAAACCGCGACGTGACACTTTATTAATTAGTTTGAGTCAGTGTTTGGAGTTTTATTGCACTTAGTTACGAGTATATTTATCTTATATATAAAATTCTCGTGTCACAATATTCGTTCCCGTACTCCTCCGAAACGGCTTGACCGATTCTCATGAAATTTTGTGAGCATATTGAGTAGGTCTGAGAATCCGCCAACATCTATTTCTTATAACCCTAACTGATGAGGGTGAATCTTTATCATACCCCTTAGTGATAAGGGTGACTAACGTCAATTTTTTCATAGCAGAACAACGTCTGCCGAGTCAGCTAGTGTTTTATATTATTTGCATTATGTATTTGTTATTATACATGAATAAAACAAAGTACTATACAAATAACAAATTTTGTAGAACATTTTCATTATAACTTCTTTACAATTCTGCAAATGAAGAGATGTTTATAATTCAAGACCCTTGCGTATTTTCATCTTATGCGCCATTAAAACTAATGGGGTACTTCCATTGACTTAAGGTTCTTAAAATGTACTAGATTACACCCGCTGCTTTCCCTGAGGACCACCAAATTATGTTAACTTTACATATTAATTTCATTTAAAATGTTTATCTATACCTACCTTGGACACTGAAAGTTGACCTAAATCAGGGGTGGGCAAAAAACGGCCCGCGGGCCGAATCCGGCCCTTGAGAGGTTTTAATCCGGTCCGCCGAGAATTTTTCTTAGAAAAAATATGAACCTCCGTAAGAAAATAATGGTCGAAATGTTAAAAGACTATTGAAATTTGAACAATTAAGATACTGAATCGATAGTTTCATCATACATATTGCGTATTTCATATGTTAAGACTTCATAAATAGATTTTATTTTAATAAAGGATTGTAAAATAATAAAAAAAATTACTTATGTTATCCTCATACAACGTTTATTATCGTAATATTTACTGTTGATGTAATTTATTTAAAAACACTTGTACTTTCCATAATATATTTTATTATTTTTTATTTTTATAATTTAGCCAACCGGTTTCGCTATACAAACATCATCAGGGCTATATAACAGTTATATAGCTTATTAGCAGGAGTTGTTATATAGCCCTGATGATGTTTGTATAGCGAAACCGGTTGGCTAAATTATAAAAATAAAAAATAATAAAAAATATTGTGGAAAGTACAAGTGTTTTTAAATAAATTACATCAAGAATGGAATTCCACCAAGCTCCGACGATAAGAAGTATAGAATCTATATTTACTGTTATTTTCAGGTATTTTAATTACCCTTCAGGCCTCAAGATAATTTTTAATTTACTGGCCCGCCACTAGATTTTTTTAATTTACCGGCCCGCGGGCAAAAGAATTTGCCCACTCCTGATCTAAATTATTTGCATTATTGTTTTTACAAGATTTTGGCCATGTCACCTGCAGGCGCGTCTACACACGTCGGCGTCAGACGTCGACGTGTCGGCGTCAGCTGTCGACACACGACGGCGTGAGTCGTCAACATGTCGACGTCGACGGCGTGAGTCGTCAACATGTCGACGTCGACGACTGCAGCCGACTCGTCGACGTCGTTACCTATGTCGTTGGTGACATGCCGCTCATTTGTAAGAGCACTAATTTGCAATGTATACATGTTCGTCCGGTAATTTTTTTTAATGTTAAATTTTATCCACTTCCCAGGTACCGAGCTTGACCTTAAATTTTGCATGCTTGTGGAAATCGGATAACAATGTCAAACTATTATGAAGTATCTACACGTCTATATCCCACAAGAGTCAGGCAGAGGGCACCCACGACTAGCCGAACACTAAGTCCCACAATGTGATAGGTGGCAAGCCTATTATTAACAGAGCACGCATTCAGACGCCGAGAAATTTTTTTTTGTTAGAAAATTGAAAAAAACATATTATCTTTTGTTGCCAGACTTGGAAATTCAAACCAGGACCTCATGAAGTCAAATCTAATACTTGGACTGATAGAGCACAGAGGCGATTAAAATCATTATGACATGGAGCTAATATAAGAACAGAGCATAAATATAACCATGAACTGTTAAAATTCCCAACAGTATCAGAGTCTGGGCTTATTTGATACGGTTCAAATTGTAAACCCTGGGGACAGCCCTCAGAGCCTGTCCACAAAGGGAGTTTTACGCACGTCAACCTACGAGCGTATGTTTCTGTCCAGATGCTTGGGCTACATATATACCATATATGTCCGTCGTTTTTTCCTGATTCGCGCGTAAAACGCTTGCAGAACGAGATAGACGATTTCAGTTGAGCCACGACATATTACTGATACTTAACTTTTTATTAATGAAATTGAAAAAGAGGAGCCATAGAATACAATGATTATTTATTTCGCACAGGCTTTACAATGGGTACTTGTAAAATGTCTTTATAATTATAAAATGTATGTGATATGGAATTGGAAAGACTTGATATATGCTAAATATTTGTCTTTCCCTTCGTTTAAGGTATTTCCATCGACGAGTATAAGCGCCAACACAAGCACTGCAATCAGGCCAACAGGCAGGGAATTCAAGTCCATCTCTGCACAGCTACGCGCGTGTGCGCTATCTGGGCAAAATGTATGTAAATTACTACGAGTGGTTACGCGCGCAAAATGCCCTTTGTGGACAAGCTGTCACAAATAAAAGCTAAATTAATCAAGATCTGACAAGTGGTTTACGAGTTATGCTTAATAATGCATTACGTAATTGCTGTTTACCTCGACGACGTAGTTATGAAATTGGAGTCGGTTTTATGCAGTTTTACTATGCTTTATTTAAGTTGTGTTTTAATTATAACTGTGAAACACACTTTACAATTATTAAACATTACAATTATTAACACTTTACTTACAACTTTATAATAATAAAAAAAAAGGTGATTCATGGATGATTCATGAATTACTGTATATAGGCTGTTGCATTTGCAATTATTGTAATGATACTAAAATTAAACTGGTGAAAAAACAAAACAGTAAATATTGTTAAATTACCCCAAATTAATAAAAAATAAAATCACTAAAAAATAAAAATATGTCGTGAGTATTCAGTATAAATAATTAAATAATAATAATACTCAGTACCATTTCATAAACGTAAAATTTACAAAATATTTCATTTACTTGATATATCTGAGATTACATGTTCCTTAAAATTTTCTAATAAAACAACCATTTTATTAGGTACGACTATATTCAGAAATTAGATTATACATTGCAAACTATAAAGTATCAAATTCCACGAGTCCCAGTGACTAGCATGTTCAAATAAACGAAATGAATTCTTCAATTTAATTGTTCCAGTGTAGCTTTTCTCCGCTAAGATAAATTTTAAGATTCCTGAATATTTTCATCTCAAATTGCACCATTAAAATTAATAGGATACCTAATATAAAAGATATTTACTAAAGGTAAACTCATGCATATAAAGTCTTACTGCAAGTTGCTTGAGGAGTTAGTGGAGCTGGCTTAAGGCATCGAATGTCAATTATATTCATATAGAAAGGAGATATTCGCTCATTACTCCTTTCATAAAAATAAACTGGTTATTGAAACTCTTGACATCACCCTCAGATAATACATGAGCTATTGAATCGTGGTTTGTAAAACTAGGTTCTTTTCATTCTTTCTTTAGGTTTAGGCATTCACGTTAGTATTTTGCCATTAGTCAAGTGGAAATTTGCATCAAATTTAACAAAATTAGTCATAAGTCATAAGTCGTCAATAACTCATGTTCAGGGTCTTGGGTAAAGCGGTGGCCTTATTACTCAAGTTCATGTAGTGAGATTTGGCGGCAACGAGTAAAAATACACAATACGCTAATTTCTTCATGATTATTTCATTTGTGCACTTTCACTGAACAAAATTGTACAAAATCCCACAAAAATTGACTAATTTCACTCAATATAAACACGAAATTCAATAATTTTGAAGAAACTTCGACCATCTTTTCTTTCGATGGCACCAAAACTCTCAAACCTAGCTTTCAGATTAAATTTATTAACTGCACTTGTACTTTCCACAATATATATATTTTTTTATATTTTAGCCAACCGGTTTCGATATTGAAGAATCGGGCTATAACAACTGAAGTTTTGTTAAAAATAATACTAATTAACTGTCATCCTCAAACTGGCGGTATTAAGTGATGACATTAGTAAACAAACTTGAATTGACTGGGTTGACAATGTTAGATTTTTCCCTAATATTGGGGAAGTTTTATCTTACGACTATTAATGTTATTTATTACACTAAATTCGAAAATGTAAGTCAAATTAATTGTAAACGTAATCATAAAATAAAATAAATTGAACTAGTTTGGTAAAAAATGTCAAATTACGACGTTTTGCAATAAAAACCTAAACTTAGGTTTCCTCTAGTACATACATACGATCATCTATATTCATATTGGATATATGTTTGCTCAATCATTCATCCGTCAATAAAGGTAAGGCTTTCCACATAAAAGGTATATTATATAAGGTATATAATAAATATGTCAATGTAACCTCCATCAAAAATTTTGGCAGCGAATTGGTGTGCCCGTTTCGTTGCCAACATTATGTGTTTACGTAAACCTTTTATAAGTTTCAATACTTTTATATGAGAGCAGTTTTAATGGAATTTCCGCGTTTCCTAGTGGATTTTGTTAAAACATTATTTAGATGTTATTATATTAATGAATTTGTTATGCGGATTGCAAGGACCATGAGATTTCGCACTAGATACTCTTTATCTATCTGATATCTATTTTTTTGTTGCCCGACCCGGGGATCGACTCCGGGACCTTAAGAAGTCAAGTCCGACGCCGCAGTGCTAGACTATAGAGGCAATTTTGCAGAGGAAATTTTGCAAGTAAATAATTTAAATTCGTATGAATAAACTCCATTTTGTGCTATTTATGATATTCCAGTGAGCCAATAAATACCAACTTCAGCACCATGTGGCTGACGCGTGTTTCCGTAACTGGGTGTTCCTTAGAGGATTCAGGGTATTACGGTACACGCAATACTCCTTTGCAGGGTTGACAAGGGACTAGAGGACAATAAACTGTCCTCTATCACCTCATGACTTACTGTGACATTTGTAAAATCTTTTCTTTATGTTCTATTTTATTTTCTTTCCGTCGACATCCCTACTTCCCTTGATCACGCCATAACTACATAAACTAGTTGTCGGAGTTTTGGCGCCATCGAGAGAAAAGATGGTTGAAGTTTTTTCATATTATTTTATATCATATTTATTGTTGTTGTTATTTCATATTTTCATTGAGTGAAATTAGTCGATTTTGGTGGCATTTTGTACAATTTTGTTCAGTGAAAGAGCACAAATGAAATAATCATTAAGGGATTAGTGTATCGTGTATTTCCTCGTTGCCGCCAAATCTCATTACAGAGCTTGTGTAATGAGCCACCGCTTTACGCAAGAGCCTGACATGACTTCCTGACGACTTATGGCTGATGACTAATTATAATTAATTGAAAATGATATAAAATTCGATGCAAATTTCTACTTGACTAATGGCTAAATACTAACGTGAAGACCAAAACCTAAAGAAAGAAAAAGAAAGAAACTAGTTGTCACCCATCGCCCATTAAACGTGTTTTGTCTCTGTCTATTACTATGATTGAAAGAAGATAGCGATATAAACGTTAGTTTAGTAAGTGTGCAACAAACTTACCACCAATGTCAGGCGGTACAAAGTTCGCTGAGTCGGTTACGAAGAATGCACGGAAATGTTTAAAATAAATGAGTTAATATTCATTGATTAATTAAATAATAACCCACAGCACAGAACAAGTAAAAGTACTAAAGTACAGAAGCCGCACTTACATATAAAACGCAAGCAAACTTAAATCTTAAGACATGAGTCAAAGGCTCTTAATTGAGTTCAGTGAATTGCGTTAACTTACGAATAAAAATCAATAAATAATTCATCATTCAAATAAAAAAACGAGGAGCATTCTAAAAATTTCGGGCTGGTAAATTGCCTTACAATAAGTGAAAAAAAAATAACAGAATTTGAAAATTGAACTCTCTAGAAACATAATATTACTTTTAATTTTCGAGATTGTCGTTTGTTTTTTAATCCGGAGGGGCTTATAATTTTACGATTTTCGCTGCGGCTTGAGTCAAGAAGAGAGTTGACAGAATTTACAGTTTTTTATATTAGTATTACAGTCTCAACACGGCACTTATGTGCTTGTTTTTATTCCCAACAATAAAAGAAAAAGTTTAGAAAAAGTTTACGATTCTCAAGCATCAGTGGCGGTGAGTGCTTTCCAAGAAGCAGTTGAAGATGTCCGTTCTGAAGACTGGGCCTCCCGCTTCAAACAATGGTTGAAGAAGAGAAAGAATGCGAATGTAACGAATTTAAGGCTTTAAATACGCATTAGTATTAATATAGCAGTTTCAATCCGGTACTTTGATACTCATTTTTATTCCTGACAATAAAAGATAAAGCCGTTGAAGAGTTTCCAATTGAAGACTGGAACGATTGCTTCACACAATGGTTCCAACGAATGGAAAATGTATTAATAGTGAGGTAGAGGAGTGAGTAAGAGAGTAATGTATAAATGTATCCTTTGAAAAGTTAATTAATAATTTTTTTATGATATTGGAAGACAAACAAGCAGACGGATTTTCTGGTGGTAAGAAATTCACGCCACCTAGAGATACCAAAGATGGTAATGGTGCTTTGCCAACCTGTGGCCGGGATGTTAGACCTCGAGCAAAAGTAAGTCTACCGGCTACCTAACCCTCCAAACCGGAAGACGTCATGACGTTATGGCGGCAGGAATAGGTAAGGCGGTGGTATCAATCCGGGTGAGTCGCTGCGAAACTCTACCACGTGACGTGAGACAGTTCCAAACAGTCATGACGTAGGTTTGAATGTTTGTTAATAAATGTAACAATATTTCCATCTTGCAAAGTGACAGGAAAAAGTGTCAGCAAACCAATCGTGTAAATTTACAGTTGGATTTCACCTTAAACTGGTCCGAGATTCTTTGCAGATCAGACCATCTGCCTTCTTGCCAGGCAGATCATAAAAGGCGAGCATAGACTTATTGTTACATCATGACATTTGACTGGATGTGTTCCGGTTGGAAGGGTAAGGTAGCCGGCATACTTTTGCTCGAGGCCTAACATCCAGGCCTAAAGATGATAACACACCATTACCACCTTTGGTGACCCTAGGCGACGTGAATTTCTTACCGTCAGGAAATCCGGCTGCTTAATTGCTTTCCAATACTTTTTTAAAAAAGTAAAAAGATAAATAAAGGTCTCTTCACACTTTTAAAGACAATACATATTGATGGATTTCCAAACATTGTATTGTACAAATGAACTGCAATCAACGTATTGTTTTACTGAAAATAGACTCACGCTTCTTAACGAACTTCCAGTGTATTTTAATGCAATTTTGCAATTTTTTCCACATCATGTACACACATACACTGATTCGTCGGAGGAAATATTAACCTGTTGGATTGTGTGATATAGATTGTGGATGTATTTAAAGCAGTCTTCACATCGCAAGATGAACGTATTCACAATTCTTAACGAATTTCCAGTGTATTTTAATATAATTTGCAATTTTTTCCACATCATGTAGATTGTATGAATATACTTATTCGCTAGGAGAAAGATAATTATTGTTTATGAATTGTGGATATATTTAAAATAGCCTTCACATCGCAAGACTATATTGATAAGTTAAGAATTGGCAAGTGTCATTTTGCTAACAAAATGCAGAGCTGGCTCTAACCTTTGAGATAGAGAGTTTCTTTCAACACCCTGCAAAATTCGTTTTGCTTTGCAAAATCGAATAAATTAGGTATACTTTTGCGAAATGCGAAAGTATTGTAATATTATCGCCTCTGTAATTTAGCGGTCCGGCGTCGCACTTGACTTCTTGAAGTCCCGGGTTCGAGTCCCGGGCGGGACAGCAAACAAAAATAAAAAAGTTTGTTTTCAGTTTTCTAATAAAAAATAACTTTGCCTGGGATTGGATATATGCCCAGTTGGCGATGGCCTTGCCTCTTATCAAATTGTGGGACTTAGTGTTTTCGTCTAGTCGTGGGTGTCCCTGTTGTGCCTCTGCCAACCTTTGAGCATGAAGATACTTTTTTCATAAATGCCATAGTCTGTCTGTCGATCTTTGTGTCTGCAACACTTTCAAGGCTAAACCGCTGAACCTATTGTAATTAAATTTGACATATGATGCAGCTGAAGATTCGAGTTCAGATACAGGCTTTTTTTTCCAAAAACCTACCCACAAAGGACTATAACAGGATATGAAAATTTGTAGGAAAATTGTAACTATTATTCGCTGATGAAGTCGCGGGCAAACAGATAGTAATTAATTGTTTTCGAAAATCAAATGACCGCCTTAATTTTGTTTTATGTTAAACTAGCTGTTCCCGCGAACTTCGTTCCGCCCGTTGAGTTTGTATGAGAAAAATTAAAATGTTGTTTTCCCAGTTTCCTCACTCGAACAAGATAAAAAGTATCCTATATCCTTCTCCCGGTTCATAGCTACCTCTCCAACAATTTTCAGCCTAATCGGTTCAGCCGTTCTTGAGTTATAAATAGTGTAACTAACACGACATTCTTTTATAAACATACTAGCTGTTCCCGCGAACTTCGTTCCGCCCATTCAGTTTGTATGGCAAAAATTAAAATGTTGTTTTTCCCAGTATCCTCACAATTGAACAGAATAAAAAGTATCCTATGTCCATCTCCCGGTTCTAAGCTACCTCCCCACCAATTTGCAGCCTAATCGGTTCAGCCGTTCTTGAGTTGTAAATAGTGTAACTGACACCACTTTCTTTTGTATATATATAGATTTGTTTATCGTAACTTCTTTTTAATTTTCGCTGTATTAAACCTAGTCCCATGTTTAACACTTTGACTGTCCATGTATTACATATAATGCACGTGGTAACTGGTTTGAACTGAGGATACTACACAGTGCATTTCATGTTATGCACGGACGTGTGAAGCCAGCTACCCAGTGCATTATATATAATGCATGGACAATTAAAATGTTAAAGTAGATAAACTTTTCTGTCTGGAGTCTCGTAAGTTAAATGGTATTAAGGTTATTTATCAACAAACACAGTAGTAGCTTGCCCTCGGGATTCACCACCTTCCTTATTCCTGTCGCAATAACGACAGATTTCGTTGAGGAGAGTAGAGTAGGTTTGTGCCTAGAGTAGGTAGATGCCTAATATGGCAACACGATGGCGACGCATTTCATCCAAATATTATAAAAGCCTGTGTTTGTGAAGACACTCTATGGCCAAGTGGGGAACAGTATGTAGTAGACTTGTTAAGACTTGAAGAGTTAGGTGAAAAGGGCCAAATAGTCTTGCGTTTACTCATTAATTAAAAAGGATAATTCTAAAAAATCTAATAAGCGTTCATAATATTGGTAGCAATTCTGCAGCCCATTAACTAAACTTACTTTAAGTTAGCGCTATCCTTGTTTGTTGTTGCTAGCAGCAGAATTACCACCAATAGGTAATTACATCCCCAGGGAAGCAAAAATAGGAAATCTCAGATCACAGGTAATTGTTAGCTAAGGCGAAGTCGAGGCCGACAAAACATGTGATCTGAGGCTTTCTTTTTCAATGCCCGAGGTATATTTACTTGTTCTGCTCGACGGAGTCAGAAAGTGGTAGCTTCGATTAACGCAGCGGAAGGAAAGACGTCCTTTTCGCCCGGAGGGCAGAAAAATATCTGTGATAATCTAACTTCAAAACTAGGTTTTCATTTCGTACAAGTTTTTTTCCATTCGTTAAAAGACTTTTATGATATGTTCATACTTGGAAAACCTTCATTTTGAAATGGTGGGCCCATACTTAGGTAATGATCTGATGACGGTGATGAAATAATCTTGATCAGATCGAGGAACTCTTTACGTTTACAGGACAAGGGAAATGGTCACGTCTACGCAGAAATTTCGAAGCAACACGGGGAATATTTCTTTTATTTAAAAAAAAATTAAGCAAATTCTGCTAATAATAACAGGTTCTCTCTCATCTGCTTTGACAATAAACTGTCAAATGACAAAAGATTGACACAAAGGACATTGATTCCAGTTTTATAATTTTATTGCAAAAGGATGAAAAAAATCTTTACACCCAAATTTTTTAAGACGCATACAGAGGAACAACCAGGACACTAATGCCCGATTTCACCAAGAGCCCCTATATTTAGGGGACCTTTTAACGTGTTTTAGGGGACGGTTTTGTATTGAAACAGTCCCGTAAGTAACGTTAAAAGGTCCCCTAAAGTATAGGGGCTCTTGGTGAAATCGGGCATAAGTCTCACAATGTGATAGGTATCCAATACCGGGCAACGTTATGTTTTTTTATTATATTGGAAGGCAAACAAGCAGACGGATTTCCTGATGGTAAGAAATTCACGACGCCTTGAGATACCCAAGGGGGTAATGGTGCGTTGCCACCCTGAGGCCGGGCTGTTATGCCTCGAGCAAAAGTTAGTTTACCGGCTACCTTACCCTCCAATCCGGAACACATCATGACGTTATGGCGGCAGGAATAGGTAAGGCGGTGGTACTGAGCCGGATGAGTCGCTGCGAAACTCCCACCTAGTAATGTTTATTAGAAAATTTAAAATACACATTTTCTTGTTGTTATTACTTACATCAAGACGAGATTACCATTGTTTTAAATTAAAATTTATATTAGTATCTAATTGTTCTAATTATTAATCTATACTAATCAAATGCGAACGCCTGTGTGCTTGATATTTGTCCGGTTTTCGATAAGCTTGCCACCTATCACATTGTGGGACTTAATGTCTTCGGCTTGTTGTGGGTGCCATAGTTTTGTCTCTGTCGTCGTATTCGTGGATATGGGCGTGAAGATAAAAAAAAACAAAAAAGCTAAGTTCATCTTTTCCCTTCATCCCTTTAAAACTCTTTTTTGCTAGTGTTTATTTTTTATTACTTTTTTCCCGCTAAAACTCTTTTTTGCTAGTGTTTATTTTTTAGCACTTTTTTGAATGTAAGAATACAAATAAGTACAGTAGTATTATTTAAATTATACGCTTCGGCTATATTTGTCAAGCTTCGGAAATCCGAATGTATTTTAAAGATATCTATATAGAGTTGTTATTACACATAATTAATTATTTCGCTTAGATTATGTCAGCCAATTTAAAAATGTATCTTCACGTCCATATCCCCTAAGCGATTGACAGAGGCACAACCAGGGCACCCACAACTAGCTGAAGATACTAGGTCCCACAATGACATAGGTGGCAAGCCTATCTCCAACCGGGAACATATCCAATCCCGAGCAACCTTTTTTATTAGGAAATTGGAAAAACCCTATTTTCTATTTGCTGCCCGACCCAGGAATCGAAACCGGGACCTCATGCAGTCAAGTCCGACAACCGCTAGACCACAGAGGCGATAAGGCAATTTAAAAATTAAAGTATAAAGAGTAAATGGAGTAAAGCCGAAGCGCATAATTTAAATAGTAGCACTGTAATTGAAAAGAGACCAGACCATGAAGAATGTTTACTGAAAACCAATGACAAGCATAATATGCTGAACAAACTCCAGTTAGGCAACATGTCACTGTGTACTTTAAATTTCCATGTTTGAAGTTAAATATTTATTTTGTAATCCTTTGAAGAGGAGAGGATTGTTTGTAATGAGTTTTAGTTTTTACATGTTTATGGTGCTAATACTGTTACGTAGTAATTTTTTTTATGTTATCGGAAGGCAAGCAAGCAGACAGATTTCCTAATGGTAAGAATCCGCCTAGAGACACCAAAGGTGGTAATGGTGCGTTGCCAATTTGAGGCCGGGATGCTAGGCCTCGAGCAAAAGTAAGTTTACCGGCTACCTTTCCCTCCAAACCGGAACACGTCATGACGCTATGGCGGCAGGAATAAGTAAGGCGGTGGAGTAATCCGGGTGAGTCGCTGCGAAACTCTACCACCGACTAGGTGGTAGAGTTTCACAGCGATAGTCACGGTGATAGTGACGGTAAGCCGTTGCTCGTTGCTCGTGATTGGATATGTGCCCAGTTGGCGATAGGCTTGTCACCTATCACATTATGGGTAGTGTCTTCGGCTTGTCGTGGGTGCCTGGTTCTGCCTCTGCCTAGTTCTTCGGGTATGTGGGCGTGAAGATACCTTTTTTTTAAATTACAAATATTAAAGGTGTGGTAGATAGTACATAGTATCTTCTCGCCTATATCCCCGTAGAGGTAGGCAGGGGCACAACCAGGGCACCCACGACTAGCCGAAGATACTAAGTCCCACAATGTGATAGGTGGCAAGCCTATTGCCAACCGGGCACATGTCCTATCCCGAGCAACATTTTTTTATTAGAAAATTGGAAAAACCTAATTTTCTTTTCGTTGCCCGACCCGGGATTCGAACCCGGGACCTCATGCAGTCAAGTCCAACAAAGATGTGGTACTAGTAGTAGACGCATTAAGTTTTGTAAAGAAGAGGAATGTTTATTTCGGAAGAGATTCTCTTACTTTTTACGATTTCACGATACTATTAGCTTAATATTGTAAATATCATGAAAAGCGATACAAAACGAGTATTAAATTTGAAGTGCGAGTAACAAACGCATTAAGCGTTTTATTAATAAACGAAGACTAAACTATTCAAAACTCAAATGACACTATAATTTGTAGTAATATTATTGTGTATTATTATAGTGTAACAAAGACTATCATGTCAAAGACCTTTGAGTGTTTTAGTCTATCTTTAATAATAAAATAGTGAAATTTGAGAAGAGGATCGTTTCTTTAAAAAATAAGATGCTAATTCCATGGCGTGATAAATATAATGACAAACGCTCATACACTTAAATCACACAGTTCAAGCGGTCGCTTTTATACATACACACAAGTCTTTTACACCCTCTTAAGCGTTTTTTTTCACACTTATACTTAATTTTGTAATTTTATTTAAAAAAAATGAAATTTGAGGATATACATACTTATAATAATAAACATTAATTAATGATTTGTAATTAAATTGTAGGATTTGTTGTTTGCGTATTTGTAGAAATATGACTAATAACGATTTACTTGTATTATTACTAAAATTTAATTTTTGTGTTGTTTGTTATCATTATAAAATCCTGTTTCTCTAACACGAGTGTAAAGGAATACTATAGTATCCGTGATCTGAAGTGGGGCCTGGTGATCTGCTCGCACAGGGTATCCTAGTTGCAGACACCAGTCTTTTACTACGTTATTTAGTTTTGAATTACATTCTGTTAAACTGTTTGTAAGAGAAATAAATATATTTTTTTAATTTTTTTGAATGAATGCCAGTCTTTGTTTGCCCTTCTTTTACGTCGCATCATTATTATATTAACATTATTTTGTAATTTGTATACTCGAATATTATTTGAAGGCTAAAGAGTGACATAGGTGTCAAAAAAAGATTGACATTCTAAATTAAAATATCTTAGCAACAAAACTTTAAAAGGCCTATCTCTGTCTGTAGATAGGTTGTTAAGATTGGTCGTATGTGGTTACTAATATCAATAGTACCCTAAAATATTTCGTATCGAGTTTCTGTACAAATAAGAAAAGCAAGCTATTCTAAACTGGCTACTTTATGTCAGTAGCAATATTTTACATAACATAACGCACGGTAAGAATTCTCTTTTGAGGCTATGAAGCAATACATTTGCATTATTTAGCAATATTATTGTATGATGTTAGATTTTTAATATATTCATACAAAAGGATGTTTGTAATAAATATTTATAGTTTATTGATGACGCGTGGTTCTTTTCTTGATGTATTTATTATTGTATTTATGAAAAACCTTTTTATTATCTTCACTTTAAACTGCCAATTTTAATAATCTATCTGCAGTTAGAGACTAATTCTTTGTTGTTGTATTTGTTATTATTAGGAGAATGTTCTTACGGAAAAAAATATTAAGAAAATCTCTCAAAAATATTGAGAAATATACATTTAATTGTGCATATTTTAAAAAATGCGCGTGACGAATATCAATATCATTCACAGCCATAGACTATATTGAAAGAGCATCGTTTGTTCGGAAACGAAATTTTAATTTTTCAGATACAAACTGAACGGGCGGTACTAAGTTCGCCGGG
Organism: Calephelis nemesis; assembly: GCA_002245505.1. Lineage (NCBI taxonomy): Eukaryota > Metazoa > Arthropoda > Insecta > Lepidoptera > Riodinidae > Calephelis > Calephelis nemesis. The sequence goes on from NJDD01000506.1 coordinate 494,956, forward strand.
ACAGCTAGTCTTTATTATAGATAAGATACTTGGTATATTTCAGATAGATTACTGAGATTGGCTGTGATTCTAAGGCGCTGTAAGTTTTGCTGTCAGTTTAACCACAGTCACTTAATTATGATGGTTAGCAAATCCAGTGACATTGATTCATGCAAACATCAGTCACCTCCTTACACGTTAGGTAAAAAAAAGGTTAGGTTATGAGGTGATTGATATTCGTATGATATGGGACCATCCATAAATTACGTCACACGTTAATGGGGGGGGAGGGTATCATCTTAATGTGACATTATGTGACAAGGGGCAGGGGGGATCGAAAGCCTTGTGACGTCACATTATAAAATACTAGAACACGAAATTTATATGTTGTAATGCAAGTGAGACACTAAAATTTACAAGCTTTGAATGGTAAGGGCTTAAATCAGCCCTAGTCATAGCTAATCAACACAAGCAGATACATAAAATAAAAGAGATGTTAATACCTATCGCAAAAATTCATCCTCGAAGAATTGCGGCTAGACGTTCCCGAGAAATGCTTTGTTTAATGAACGATATGTTATTGATGGAAGAAAATTATGTCTACATAAAGGATGTTCCTGACGTTCAAATTCAGAACGAAAATGAAATGCCTGATTTACCAGTGATAGCCGATGTAACAGAGTGGATACGAAGTCATGGACACAAGATGATTGAGTTTTGTATTTTCAATTAATATTAATAAGTTGATTATTGTTACCTTACTAGTCGCTTATTCTATTTGTTATCAGAAATATTTGACTTTATGTTGATTTTAAAGATTATTTAATAAAAATAAGTAAAAAAATGAAAATAACTGTTTTCTTTTGATTACTTTTAGATAAATGCATAAGTTTGAAAAATGTGTGATGTCACATTAGGGGGGACGGGGTTCTAAAAATGTGACAACCTGTGACAAGGAGGAGGGGAGGGGTCGAAAAGTTCTAAAATTCGCGTGACGTAATTTATGAACTGCCCCTATGAATATTATCATTACCTACATTGATTAACAAGTACTCAAACGTTTAAAACATTCATGACTGACGCAATTGAATGATGTCAAACCTATCGTTTAATATCTGTTGGAAGCTACAGAAACGATTTCAAAAACTTTTTTTATGATGTTGGAAGGCAAACAAGCATATTGATTTCCTGATGGTAAGAAATTCATGCCATCTAGAGACACCAAAGCAGGTTATGGTGTGTTGCCAACCGTAAAAGTAAGTTTACCGGCTACCTTACCCTTCGAACTGGAACACGTCAACGGCAAGTGCTTTGTACAAGTATAAGATAAGGCAGTGTTACCAATCCGGGCGAGTCGCTGCGAAACTCTGCCACCTTCCGAATTTTTTTATAACAACTTACAATATGATTACATTTAATTTACTCAAAAACTGAAGACAGCTTACTTGTGAGTCCACACTGCGTATTCTCCAAATTGTAAAGTCATGACTCGCATCAAGTTATAACCAACCAGCACGTCCGGGGGCTGAGATAATCTGTGTACCCAGTTCTGTAAGCACTCTACACGCCCCAGTAAACCAATAAGAGCGTTCTTCCATTTTCAAACCGAGTGACTCGCGTAATATTAATCTATCAATACTGCATTTAAAGCACAAAAGATACTCGGATTATTCAGTTATACAGAATGTTAACAAAAATAGAGAACAGTTAATTTAAATAGGCTTATTGTCACCTCTGTGGTCTAGTGGTGTAGGTGTTGGACTTGACTTCATGAGGTCCCGGTTTCGAACCCTGATTCGAATAACAAAAAAACTAGAATATTTGTATTTTCAATTTGTGACATGTACCCGGTTGCCTATTGACGGCTTGCCACCTATCACATTGTGGGACTTAATATCTTCTGCTAGTCGTCGGTACCCTGGTTGTACCTTTACCTACCTCTTCGGGTATTTCATGCCCATATACCTATACACATACTTCTACTACCACTACTGCTACTAAAATTGTGTTTATGATGTAAATAGTTTTCATTACTGGGTGATTAAATAGTGAAACATAAGCTTTAATAATATGTTATATTAATAAAAACAAGTGGTGTTAGTTACACTATTTTTAACTCAAGAACGGCTGAACCACTTTGGCTGAAAATTGGTGTAGAGAGAGCTTCAAACCGGGTGACGGACATAGGATACTTTTTATCCTGTTCGATTGTGAGAAAACTGAAATAAAAACAGATTTTTTTTTCTACACAATTTAAATGGGCGGAACGAAGTTCACGGGAACAGCTAGTTTAATACTATAGCTATTCGATTAAAAATTTAAAACCCCCCAACACAAGAACTTCGTTTCCTTTAAAAAAGTAGAATATTCGGTTAATCTCCCCATTTTTCACCCCCTACAACTTCGAAACGGCTCAACCGATTTTCATCAAACATGTCTAAGAACACTTGCACATAAGTTACCTTTGATACAAAAAAAAACTAAATTAAGTTAACGGCATCCGTTTGGGAGTTCTAATGCCACAGATAGACAGACACGACAAACATATAACACCTCTCTTTTTGCGTTGGGGGTTAAAAATAACCTTTCACATATGTTATTCATGTTGAACTTTTTAAAAAGATACTGATAAGTTCCTATTTTTTTGGAAATGGTTTGTTTGCCGTAATAAAAAAAACGCGATAGTAAAATATGAAACATACAAAACATTCCTAAACGCTTCCTAAATTTATTTATTCCTGATCACGAAACAATTTTACTATTATCGTTGTTTGTGAATGTATGTGACGAAATTCCCTTGCCGAACTTTTATTATGTGGGACAAAAGAAAAATACACACGTTTCTTAGAAGATTATCAGTAAATACATTGTAATAACTTTTTGTTTAGTCGAGTGTGGGAATTGTAGCGTCGACAATAGAATATATATATTTTTTTGTAATTGTTGAATTAGACCGTAGTGATTATATACTCTTTGGTACTATTGCGCCAAATTAGTTTATGGTCAGTGTGGGTGCCATTTAGGAAAGTTATACACTAGTAAAATATTGACGAAAAAATCAGTTTACATACAAACTTTGGCATTTATGATATTAGCAGGATATTGGATAGGATAGGGTAGGATGGACTATGGAGTTTTGGCGCCACTGAGAGAAAAGATGGCCGTCGTTTTTTCGTAATTATTAAATACCATGTTTATAGTTAGTGAAATTAGCCTACTTTGTAAATTTTTTTTCAGTGAAAGAGCAGAAATGATATCATTATAAGGAAATTATTGTGATGTGTATTTTCTTGTTACCATTAAAAATCATTGACTACGCTTGAGTAATGAGGATACCGCTTTACTCAAGACCCTGTCATGACTTTTTTAACGACATATGACTAATTTTTAATAATTTAAACCTAATTTGATACAAATTTCAACGTAACTAATGGCAAATGCTAACGCTAATGCCAAAAAATAGAGAATAAAAATGACGTCTTCCTCTTTTTTACTTATTGTTTATTTTTCACATCCATCTTTAAGTTCGTCGCCTCTGTGATCTAGCGGTTCAGTTGTTGGACTTGACTGAATGAGGTCTCGGGTTCAAATCCCGGTTTGGGCAACAAAGAGAAAATTGCGTTTTTCCAATTTTCTAGTAAAAAAAAAATGTTGCTCGGGATTAGATGTGCCCAGTTGGCGATAGGCCGGCCACCTATCACATTGCGGGACTTAGTGTCTTCGGCTAGTCGTGGGTGCCCTGGTTGTGCATCTGCCTACCTTTTCGGAGATATGGGCGTGAAGATAATATAATCTTTAAATTAATCGTTTAAATTAAACTGCAATAGCAAAATCTTTTTGTAATTGTAGTTTTAACCATAACCATAACGTCATGACGTGTTCCGGTTCGGAGGGTAAGGTAGCCGGTAAACTTACTTTTGCTCGAGGCCTAACATTCCGGCCTCTGGTTGGCAACGCACCATTACTGCCTTTGGTGTCTCTAGGTGGCAGGAATTTCTTACCATCAGGAAATCCGTCTGCTTGTTTGCCTTCCAATGTCATAAAAGAAGTTTTCGAGTTTGAAGTGACAGACGCATTTAAATGTCAGATAAATGGTTTGATTGAATTACACACAGATTACAAGCACTTGATAAATGTCTAACGTTTTGATTTAAGATTTTAGATCTATAAAGTCAAGAGCCTGACATGACTTACCTACCTACTGACGACTTATGACTGATGACTAATTTTATTTAATTTTATTAAACTAATAAAATTTGATAGAAATTTCTACTTGACGTTTGGCAAAATACTAACGCGAAGGCCAAAACTTATAGAAAGAAAGAAAGATCTATAAAGTTTAAATACAAGATGTATAAAATCTTAGTAATCTGTATCCTGCCCTAGAAAACGTCAGTAATTTATGTTTTAACCCTAATCTGCAGGCACACGCTTCAATGAACCATAACGTTCTTCCATTTTGAAGGCGAATAACTCATGTTATATTAATTCAATATGAACTGCATTTACAAAGTCAGATAGATATTCGAGGACGCTTTTGTACCTGCAATATAATATTCGGTTCGCAAATTTAGAAAGAGCCTTTTCCTGAACTGGCCACTTGGTTCTTCTATATATAGCGTGTAAGTTTTACAAGTTTTTAGACGTTATATACAAGTTTGAATTTAAATTTGGACTATTCCAAATTCAAATTAAGACTTGTATTATAGTTTTGTACTTTTTATTTATTTTCGAATAAATAAATGTTTTAAAAACATTTTTATAAAAAAAGAAATACGAAGACAAACACTTGTTAATTATGTGTATTAAGTTTGAGTAAAATAAAGCAAGGGATATTTTTGATTCCAACATTTCCATTTTACTTGACTAAAGAAAACGTGGATCAAAAACTATGTGACCTCAAAAGCTTATTCAGTCATATTTGGCCTCAACGAGTAAACACACGATATACTTTCTTCATAAATACTTCACTTGTGCATTAGCTGAACAAAATTGTACAAAATACCACAAAAATTGACCAATTTTACTCAGCGAGTATGCGAAATACCTACATTCTATACGAAAAAACTGCGAACATGCAGTTTAAGATAGATACGGTTAATCCTGGTTGCTGGGAGTTTGGTTTGCCTTTTTTTTCCTGACTGGCTAATTTTGGTTTTAGCTTAAGGTAGTTAGTGTTAAACCTAATCATATTTGAAAATTTTGTTCAAATATTGAAACATAATATCACTACATAGTATAAAACAAAGTCACTTCCTCTGTTCCTATGTCCCTTTGTATGCTTGAAATCTTTAAAACTACGCAACGGATTTTAATACGGTTTCTTTTAATAGATATAAAGTGATTGAAGAGGAAGGTTTATATGTATACTTTATAGCCGTGCGAAGCCGGGGGGTCGCTAGTTATGTTGTAAAGCGAAATAATAAATTTGTATAACTTCAAAAATTACACCACAATATGTTCGTATAAACAAATATCTTTTGTAACATCTTCTAAACATATATTCAGCAAATAAACTTCATTTTCATTCATTTTTATCTTTTCTCCCGATGGTGCTAAAATCCGGTTTTAAAAACCGTATTTCAAATACGTCAATTTCTTTTTTCCAAACAAGAATCGACGTTAGTCTAAAAATATACTTATGTAAGGAGGACGGTTTTGCAATGGATAACGTCGCCAAGCTAAAATCTTGGTTCCGTTCCAAATTTGGTCTTATTTGATGATTTGTATACTAGACGTACGCTGTGCTTGTGTAATATTATACAATAGTGTAGCTTTATTCTCCAAGCCACATTGAAGGCAAAAATTATGCGACACGCGACTGCGACTTGATAACTAGATGAAGGAACGACTTGTCGTAGGCATTATTTATTATTTTTTTAACGAATTTGCTCGTAAAGTGGGGTCATATGATTCCATTTTTTTTCGAATTTCACAAAGGTAAATAAAATACAAAGAGATAGATGTCAAAGAAATTCTTTCAACAGTTGACACCATTAATAACATATTACAAAAACAAACCTGCTAAGTTCCTTTCGCTGGATATTTACAGTATGTGGCCGGGTTCTGATTCGGTGATTCCAAAGTTAAGTTGAAGCGTCAGTACCTATTGTATGGTCTATTGAAACAAAGGATTTTCTATGCTTCTAAAAGCAATGTTTTTTAAAATTGTTACATTATTCTACAACAATATGTTTTTTTGTCAACGGAACTACAACCCAAATCGTCATTGTCGGATAAACGTAAAGATCGATTTGTACACAATGTATGCAATGTTCTTTTAAAAGTTAAGTATAACGTTGTGTTTGAGAGTGTATGTCTGTATTTATCTTTATCTAAACATAGTTATGTCTGTATAATTATACCAACGAAGAATCATAGACCATCTGTCTTTCGCAGTCAGAGACGCAAATATAAGCTACTCGCCGTTTGCTCGCGACTACTTCATCTTAGAATAATTTCAATTTTCATACAAACTTTCATCCCAAATTCAATGATTTTTTATATAGCGTTTGACCATGGATCTTTAGCCATATGTATATAAAAAATCACCTAAATCGATTCAGCGGATTTTCCGTAAAAGGACAACAGGCAAACAGACTCGTTTTCGCATTTATAATATCAGTTCGGATATCATTGCGTTTGTCGCAGAAACTATAAGCAACATGACATATATTTGCGCAGTCCCTAAAGGTCAGTTTTATTCAAATGTGGTTTAGATAAATTATTCAACATTCTCTATAATATATATTTGCGATCTCACCTTTTAGTTTAGGCAAGAAGTATGTCGGCCAATTTGACAAGAAATGTGATGTGATCGAGCATAAACTATAAAGGGTCTAGTAAATAACCAAGCGTGAAATTGAGTTTAGGGTACACATCGAGTTTGTCTATGATCAAACGGTTTGAGCACATCAGTAATAAGAAAATCTTAATATATATTTCTAGTGTTCGTGTGTTTGTCACTGAACTCCTACACGACTGGAGCGATTTTGATAAAAATTTGCGTGTGTTCAAGGGAATTCGAGAATGGTTTAGATTCACAATTTGGTCTCCTGGAAGATGTTTTTTAAATTTTTATTAATAATAATCAGTTGTTGATTTCAAAATGTTTCACATTAGGTCCGACAGACTGCGCTACTATCGAAGCATTAATATCAAGCGATACGAAGTTTGCTAGGTCGCGTCGGCTAGTATTTTTATAAATATTGGTGGCGACGAGGCTCCTACACGCATATCTTTTTAACCGACTCTAAAGAGGAAGTTATCAATTTGATAGTATGTTTCTTTGTATGTTACGCGATAACTCTTCACTGTACTTCTTTAGTCGAGGGGTTAGCGTACACGCCTAACTGCCGACCAGCCACGAAGCTAGGGTTTGATTCCCTGTGAGGCCGGACATTTGTGTGATGAACATTTAGTTTATATTTCCGAGTCTAAGTGTTTATTAAATTTATTCTAGTATTAGTATAAGTATTTCTATGTATTAGTATCGTTGACTAATACCCATGATACAAGCATATATTTTGCTTAATTTGGGGTTAAATTCAATTTGTGTAATTATTCCCCGTGTTGGTCCTGACTTTTTTGCAGAGTACACTTTCTGTCTTCCTGTGCCAGACAGGCAACGCACCGTTACCACCTTTGGTGTCTCTAGGCAGCATGCATTTCTTACCATCAGGAAATCCGTCTGCTTGTGTGCCTTCCTATATCATAAAATAAATAAACATTATTGTGTGAATAAACAACTTCTTAGACTTAGCAAAGACTATACTTAAATTTAGAGAAAAAACTGTTTGGTTCGAGGTCAAATTTTCATCTGCAAAGTGGCCTGACTATGAAAATATTTGCCCACCCCTGGTCTAGATGATGTCTGTTTCAATGTATGCTTCGATCTTTAAAATTACGCAACGGCTTGAATAACGCATAGATAAAATGATTCTAGTGCGAGTGCAATCTGTCACGCAAAAACATTGATGTTTGTCCGCGATTGATTCCTAAACTACATAACCGATTTTAAATTAAATTGGCACACCTTACTTACACACAAATTGAACGAACCGATTTTGATGGTGTCAAACCTCTATGGTCTAGCGGTCCAACGTCGAACTATACTTCTTGGTCGATCCCCGGGTCGGGGAACAAAAAACTAAAAAATGTGTACTTTCGATTTTCAAATAAAAATAATGTTGCCCGTGATTGGATATGTGCCCGGTTGGCGATAGGCTTGCCTCTTATCACATTGTTGGACTTAGTGTCTTCGGCTAGTCGTGTGTTCTCTGGTTGTGCCTCTGCCTACCTCTTCAAGGATGTAGGCGTGAAGATACTTTACTTTTACTATTTAAATGTTATTATGATTGGGCTAGAGGTTTTTGAGTGACATTATAGTCCTAGCTTTTGAACGTTAATTAGAATGAAATAATTGGAATTTGATATAGTCACCAACTTAAGCCACAGTTTCAAACCTTCGGACGTAGCTGTGACTGCAGACATTTTTTGACTATAATGATTGATTTATGCAATTCGATTGATTGATCACCAACGTTCACGCCAACAGTTAACGTTAAAATAAAAAAAATAACATGACAAACCCATTGCTTATAGTGCGTATTTTATCAATTAGGTTTAGTTTTCATACTATTTCATATTTGTACTGTAACCGTGTGTTTGTTATCAGCTATTTTACTGTAAGGGACTTGGCGGGAAGATATGTATGCATGTATATAATGACTAAATTCTAAGACTATTGAACCGGCAAAAATATTACGTTGCGGTACTCTGGTATAGAGGGAAAGGCAGCTGCTTTCCAAAAAACAAATGTAACAAGTATAAACCCGGATACAGGATAACGACGCGAATGATATATATTGTGTCTAGTGCGGCTATCTCTTAACTTCAGGAGACCTGTGCCACAGTACAAATATTAAACAGTGTGGATTTTTTTTGTGATAATGAAAGGCTTGTTTGCCTTGCAGACGGATTTAATGACGGTAAGAAATTCACGTCGCCACTTCAAAGGTGGTGATGGTGCGTTGCCAAACTGAGGCCGGAATGATAGGCCTTAAGCAAAAGTAAGTTTTCCGGCTATCTTACCCTCCGAGCCAGAACACGTCAACGGCAAGCATTGGACGTTACAGTGGCACTAATCTGTAAGTCGATTGTACCGATCCGAAACTCTACCACCTAGTAGAATGTCACGGCTTCAGTGACGGTAAGCCTTTGCTCGACTTTTACGAGCTGCCTGGCAGGAAGGCAGATGGCCTGCTCTGCAAAAGAGCCCGAACTAACAAGGAGAAGTACTTACAAACTTTTGAAACGGTACACTTACACAAACATTTGCATTGACGAGGGGCTTACGCGGTTTTCGCGGTAGCGAGTGCCGTGTAAGAGCCACGTTGTTATTTGTTTCCGCGTTCTTTTTAGAAAAAAAGAAAATTATTTATACATATATAAATATGTGTAAATGAGATTTAACAAAAATATTTAAGTATATCAACTTGTTCTACCATGTTTTGGTGTGCAAATATTTTAATGTTTATAAAAAAATATTATTTAATTACATACACTTTAATTTTTATGCTAGTTATTTATATTTATAACTAGTTTAATTATTTGAAAATGAAAAATATTTATTTGCTGAAAATGTGTGTTAAAAGATATTTGTTAACACCAACATATTCTACCATGTTGTGGTGTGCAATATCTTTAAAGTCATACAAAATTATTATTAAGATTTATAACGTATTATGTTTTGATATTTAAACATTTTTTTTTGATATAATTAGGTTTAACCCTGACTACCACAAGCTGCCATCGTTTCCAAGCCTAGCCAGTCAGGAGAAGAAACGACGAAACAAACTCCTCGGCAAATTCTTTCAATAGCTTCTTTCGAAATCTTTTAATGGCAGTGATTTAAAACTATCTAAGTACTACACTAGCGTATTCATTTTCGGTTAGATATTACTGTCGCCTTTAGATTACCTTCTCAATTATTTGTAAATTACGTAGAAAATGCAATTCGATTAAATGATCACTACAGAACAGGTAACGTTAAAATAAAAAATAACATGACAAATCCCTTGCATATAGTATAGGTATCTTATCAATTATTTATATATCTTATCTATTAGGCTTAATTTCCATACTGTTTCATATTTGTATTGCAACCATGTGCTTGTTTGATATCTTATTCCACAAAAATGTTATCTTATAAATTAATCAATGAAAGGGAAGTTGATGGTGATTAGCGCCTCATACGTCCAAGATTTCAGTATATTTTAAATAATACTAGCTATTCCGGCAAACTTCGTTCCACTCGTTCAGTTTGGGAAATATTGAAATATTGTTTTCCATTGTTCCCTCGCAGTCGCAAAGTAAAGTATCTTTACGCCCATATCCCAAAGTTTGCACAACCAGAGCACCCACGAGTAGACACTACGTCCCACAATGTGATAAGTGGTTGTGTCTCTGCCTACCGCTACGGGGATAAGAGCGTGAAGATACTTTAAGAGATAACCTCCCAGATGTCAATTTCGCAATATTGGTAAAAAATCGGTTTTAATAAAAACGGTTTTCTGGTTACCAGTAATGATTGATTTACCCCACCAATGACTTTGGAACTTGTCCAAATATGGCCGACATGCACGTTTGGGGTACATTCGTTATATAAAACAATTAGTTTGAGAGCAGTCTGTGGCTTGTTTTTGAGGTTGCGCAAACCCAATATTCTGATATGGAGAGAGTAATTGTAATTGGGTTACATTCAACTTTTGTTGTTCGTTCTTGCTAAAAGAAATTAAAAACAAACTACTGCTTTTAGGATAATCTGTTCTGTCTAGTGTAAGATAAATAGTTAAGAATGTTTTTTTTTAAGATTTGGAAGGCTAATTGCATTGAAATATTTATTTATGCAATCCTTTATTGAATTATAATAAATGTACAAAGACGAACTTAATGACAAAAAAGCATTTTCTCCCAGGTTACCCTCGGTAATGGTGCCAAAAACACACACAAACTTTTGACAAAAGAAAAAACACATTTTACAACAACACAAAAATGATTACAGTTAATAAAAAAACAGTGAAGATTCTAAATTTACAAACTAAACTAAAATAGAATACAAAAGGTAATTCTAATAATAATAACAATAAAAGGTCTACAATTACCTGTATATAGTGTCAAACTTTATAAATACACTGAAAAATCGTTAAGAATCGCGGATACGTTCCTATTGCCATGTGAGGACTACTGTAAATACACCCACAATCCAGAACCAGGCTTATCTTTCCTCCGACGAATCAGCATATACGTACAATCTACGTGATGTGGAAAAAAATTCAAATTGCATTAAAATCCACTGGAAGTTCGTTAAGAAACGTAGACACGTTCATGCTGCCATGTGAAGACTACTTTAAATACATCCATAATCCATATCACACAATCCATAAACAGGTTTATCTTTTCGCTGACGAATCGGTATGTATGAATCTGCATGATGTGGAAAAAATTGCAAATTGTATTAAAAAACACTGGAAGTTGGAACTTCGTTAAAAATCGTGAATCTATTTTTGGTAAAATAATACGTTGATTGCAGTTTACTTGTACAATGCAATGTTTGGAAATCCATCAGTATGTATTGTCTTTACAAGTATGAAGACATCTTTACTTATCTTTTTACTTATTTTTTATGGTATTAGAAGGCAAGCAAGCAGACGGATTTCCTGATGGAAAAAATTCACGACGCATAGACACCAAAGGTGGTAATGGTGCGCTGCCAACCTGAGGCCTAACAGGCCTGGAGCAAAAGTACTGCTACCTGACCCTCTAAACCGGAACACGTCAACATTGATGGTATGACGACAGGAATAGGTAAGGCTGTGGCACTAATCTGGGAAAGTCGCTGCTACACTCTTCCACCTAGTAAGATGTCACGGTGCTAGTGACGTTAGGTTTAATCAAGCCTTTTACGAGCTGCCTGGCAGAAAGGAGCCCGGATCAACACGTGGAAACATGCAATGTACCTAATGCATTGAACGTAATTCTGCTGTTAAAACTAAACTTATTTTAGTTGCATGCTATCTTTTTTAAATGAATCAAGAACAAAAAGGAACATGTCAGATTAGTTTTAAAACATGTTAGATTAGTCCGGATACGTTTAATTGACGTTTTTAATCAAAGCTTACTAAGAAATAGACTAAACGTCTAGAAATGTCGTATACATACTAGCTTGACAACACTAAACGTTTTTTGTCTCTTTCTATCACTTTCATTAAAAGAAGATAACGACAACATTAAATTTTTTACACATTTAATTTTTTACACTCCAGTGAATTACCGTGTCGTTCTAGTCGTAACTCATTACTTCGTTTTCCTGTATCCCACTCCCATTGTTATTCAAATTCCTTTACTTATCGTTCCGTCAAATTATGGAATTCACTCCCTCTAGAGGTCCGTGATAGCACTTCCCTGCCCATCTTCAAAAAAACGGTTGAAAGAGTATTACTTGACACTTGCATAACGATTTGTGATTATCAGGTTTCTTATTTATATTAGTTATATTGTTTTAAAGAATGTCATTATTGAGTTTTTTTTTATATTGTTTCTATGTTTAGGTTATTTATTTATTGTGCATGATGCCTCCTACTGTTTCATCACAGATTCTATATTTTAGGGTTGCCTGGAAGAAATCTGTAGACCTAGAGATAAGCCCACCTTTTGTGCATTTCTGTTTATCACTGTCCATATTTTAAGTCATAAATTGTGTACAATAAAGAATTAAATAAATAAAATAAAATAAATTAAATTATTTTAGTAGTTTCGCATCAAAATTACCACCAAAACACCTTATTGAACTTTAATACAAAGGGATTACGAATAGATAAAATGAAAGTAAACCTTAACAGATAAAGTACACAAAGACGACCTTATCGACAAGCCAGCAATCTCTTCCAAGCTTATAATCCTTTCCTTTATGATAAGGTATGGAACAAAGTTCAGAGAGATACTGTAAAATGTTATTCTTAAAACACTAAAGTAACCCTAAATTTTGTGTAAAAAAAACTTCACGCCTATATCCCCGCAGAGGTAGGCAGAGACACAACCAGGGCACCCACGACTAGCCGAAGACACTAAGTCCCACAGTATGATAGGTAGCAGACCTATCGCCAACCGGGCGAAAGAAGAAGAAAATTGGAAAAACCAATTTTTTTATTAAAAAAAAAAGAAGAGAAGACAATTTAAGTATTCTAAGCATCATTGCAGAGTATCTCCCGGAGTCTGTTCTGTACATTAACTTAACTTTCATTCTCTACTACAGTCCTTTGAGGGTTGATTTTTAAAACAGAAATAGCCTATGGTTGCACTCGAATCTATAGCTATATATGCATATAAATCTTATTCAACGGATCATTCGTCCAAATCTTTTCAGCGGTTTAGCCGTGAAAGTGTAACAGACAAGCTGATTTACGCATTCATAATAGTCTAAATAATAGTGTGGGTACTTGTAATTTATTTGTATTTAGGGCACAGTAAAGGGTTATTATAAAGTGATATATTGCAAAAATTAATGGGAGATAAAAGGTTAACATAATCTTAAAATTAACAAATTTTAGTGAATCCCCGACAAACGGTCCGTCCATACCTTTACAAGTAATGATGCCACAGATAGACAAACATACACATGCACATGTTAAACTTACAACACTCCTAGTTTTGCGTCAGGGGTTAAAAATAAATATACAACGCGTGTGTGGGTGGATGTAGGTACTGGGGCAGACCTTAGTTGACATTTCACGACCAAATGGCTCGGATATTATCCAAGAGTAGACTCTAGAAAATTCGAAACTTCAAACAAACGAGTAATAGTTCCAAACTATAGTTTGGAGTAAGCTTATAGGGATTCTAGACGGTTGTAATCACGCTTTCCAACAAAGCCAACCCTGGAGGAAATTGTTTCTATCTTCCAATTACTAATAAGTTTTGATTAAATCTACGGTCAGGCAAGTTAAGGTTAATAACTAGTGTTTATAACCGTCTAGAACAGCGGTCGGCAACCTTTTGGCAGGCAAGGGAAACAAGGCGGCAAAATAGACTAAAGGTGGACCACACTTGTAATATTGACCCTAGAAGCCAAATATACCTACGTATAATTGGCCATATCCCACAGAAAAAATGTAAATGGGCGGAAAGGAGTGCATTCTTTAGACTGAATCTACATTATACGCCGTATATTATACAGTCAAAAGCGGAAAGTTCATGAATTTATTTTGATATTTATAACTTATTTTTAAGACATTCACGGGTTACAAGTAAGACGTCGGCGGGCCGCGGGTTGCCGACCGCTGGTCTAGAACGTCCCTTAGAAGACTGTGAGAATCATGACACTTGGTGTTGGTTTTCTGTACCTATACCCCGCAAGGACAATGTGAAAAAATGTGAACTTCGTCATCATCATCATCAGCTGGAGGACGTCCACTGCTGAACATAGACCTCCCCCAAAGAGCGCCACAAGTCACGGTCACCAGCCGCTTGTAACCAGCGACTCCCCGCGACTTTGACCAGATCATCACTCCACCAGCTGGGAGGTCGTCCAACACTGCGTCCTCCGGTGCGGGGCCGCAACTCGAGAACTTTTAAATCCCAGCGGTTGTCGGTTCTGCGAGCAATATGGCCTGCCCATGGCCACTTCAGCTTGCTGACTCTCTGGACTATATCGGTTACTCTCGTTCTCTTGCGGATCACCGAATTACGGATCATATCTCGCAGAGAAACACCGAGCATAGCTCTCTCCAAAGCACGCTGAGCGACTCTGAGCTTATTTAAGCACATTCACATATTAAGCATATTTATATATTTTTATATATTTAAAAATAATAATACTTAATAAATTCACCCAATGTCTTTTTTAAAGATAAATTTAAATTTAACATTGTGTGTGCAACAAAGAAATTATTATAAAAATATGTTACATAATGATTATGCCATTAAACGTTAATGATGATAATTGGTCTCTTCATTGCAAAAAAAGAGTTTTTTGAAATGGTAATTTAAAATTACAGCACGCTATAGTATCTGCTACGTAAGCGATTTCCATTATTAAAAGGTTTTAAATATTCTTTTCACAAATAAAAATAAAGGTATTAAAGATAGTAATCCGCTTTATCATATTTACTGACCGAGATTAATGAACTGTCTGATTTTCATCATTTATTTATTTTTATGATATTGGCAGGCAAACAGGCGGATTTCGTGATGGTAAGAAATTCTCGCCGCCTATATACACTAAAAGTGTAACGATGTCAACCTGATGCCGGGATATTAGGCTTACCAGCAAAAGTAAAAAGCCGATAAACCTTATCATCCGAACTGGAACACACCAATGGCAAGCACTGACGTTATGCTAGTCGGAATAGGTAAAATGAGTCGCTGCGATACTCTTCCACCCAGTCAGATGTCACGGTGCTACTGACGATAAACCTATTCTCATTATTTGCCTTTTACTAGCTGCCTGGCAGGAAGGCAGATGGTCATTTCTGTAAACGAACCTGGACCAACATGAGGACATTTGTCATTTTATGAATGCTTGCAACCCCAAAACGAATTCAACTTGTGTTACCGATAGGGTTACTATGTGATAGGGCAGTAAATAAGCGCACGGGTCGCCCGATGGTAAGATATATACTTGACCTAAAGACACCATAGATGTTACAAGTGGATCACTGTATGCGGACGGGATATTAAGCGTATTGTTCAAGTCTACCGTCTATTCTATCCTCCAGAACGGTACATGACCGATTCAATATGGCGGCAGAATCAGGTGCTATGCAGTTGCTGCACCCGTGCGATTTGATCGATGGACGAGCATGGACGCTAGCCATTCGACCAATAGTCTTTCATCTGTCATTATTTCCATACCTATGCGGTCATATAGCTTTCATATATCATGCCTTTCTCATATAAACACCAAAATTTCTTAAGTCCCACTCTTCCTCAGATTTCCCTGTTAAGAATTCAGTCAGCAAGCAATACACCACAGATTTTGACATCTTTGCTACCAAGAATGTATTAAAGTCCATAGTTACCTATGTTTTCAAGTATCTACATTTATATTTACTACTAGCTGTCCCGGCGAACTTCGTTCCACCCGCTCCGTTTGTATGGGAAAATTTTAAATGTTGATTTTCCTAGTTTCCTCGCAGTTTTTTCTTATTTCTTACCTTTTAAACCTTCCCTGGACTTCCACAAATAATTCAAAACCAAAAGGAGCCAAATCGGTCCAGCCGTTCTCGAGTTTTAGCGAGACTAACGAACAGCAATTGATTTTTATATATATATAGATATAAGATATACTTAGTCTGGCCATAAATACTGTTACACTTAAAAATAAAAAAATATTACATTTGAATTTCGAATCTGTCATTTTTATACGATTGTTCATTGTGTTTTCTCATTTTGGCGCCAATACATTGTACAATATTTTGCGATATTAAAATGGAGTGGGGTGATAAAGAGAACCGAATCGCTGTGATTGCATTACACAAAGTAGGTATGGAGCCAAATGCAATTTTTAAAACTCTCCATACACTTGGTTTTAGTAAAATGTTTGTGTACCGGGCTATTAATAGGTACAATGAGACTTCCTCTGTTTGTGACAGAAAAAGATCTGGCCGTCCACGTAGTGTTCGTACGAAAAAGGTGGTCAAAGCAGTAAGGGAAAGAATTCGAAGAAATCCTGTCCGAAAGCAAAAGATTTTATCTCGGGAAATGAAGATAGCACCTAGAACCATGTCGCGTATTTTAAAAGATGACTTAGGACTTGCAGCCTATAAGAGACGCTCTGGTCATTTCTTAACTGATAATTTAAAGAAGAATAGGGTCGTAAAATCGAAACAATTACTGAAGCGGTACGCAAAGGGAGGTCACAGAAAAATTTTGTTTACGGATGAGAAGATTTTTACAATTGAGCAACATTTTAACAAACAAAATGACCGTATTTATGCTCAAAGCTCTAAGGAAGCTTCCCAATTAGTCGACAGAGTGCAACGTGGACATTATCCAACTTCAGTGATGGTTTGGTGGGGTGTTAGCTATGAAGGAGTGACTGAGCCATATTTTTGTGAAAAAGGTATCAAAACATCGGCACAAGTGTATCAAGATACCATTCTTGAGAAGGTAGTTAAGCCCCTTAACATCATCATGTTCAATAACCAAGTATGGTCCTTCCAGCAAGACTCGGCGCCGGGTCATAAAGCTCGGTCCACGCAGTCTTGGTTGGAAGCGAACGTTCGGACTTCATCAGAGCTGAAGACTGGCCGTCGTCTAGTCCCGATCTTAATCCGCTGGATTATGATTTATGGTCAGTTTTAGAGAGTACAGCTTGCTCTAAACGCCATGATAATTTGGAGTCCCTAAAACAATCTATACGATTGGCAGTGAAGAATTTTCCCATGGAAAGAGTGCGTGCTTCTATTGATAACTGGCCTCAACGTTTAAAGGACTGTATTGCAGCCAATGGAGACCACTTCGAATAAGCTTTTTATATTTTTAATTGTTGTATATTTATGTATTAAACTAACACACTGTAAAAGTAATATATGTTATTTGCAGTTAAAAAAATATTTTTTTTCTTTATTACAATATTTATGGCAAGACTAGGTATTAATAGCTTTTGCCTGCAACTCACCCTGCGTGGTAAAGTTATTTTGTTATCAAGCGGAAACACGTTGATATATTATTATTTATTATCATACCGCTTGTTGCTATATACTATGACTTTGCAGTATGAAATATGTACGTCCTATTTTTGTACGTACCAAATATTTAATAAAACTAGTGGTTGCTCATTGGTCGAAATTTGACCATAATAAATTTTAATATCTTTTCGAACGCCATCTTCATTTATCAAGAGCAACTAATTTGTTTCCAAGCGTTATGAATACAATTTGTGCGCCATCTGTGATTTTTATCGTTGTAATCAATATATTTGTTTGTTTGTGTCAAATGCGAGGTAGTATGTGTGATGTTGTATTTTTTTATTTAATAAACTTAATAAGAATTATTACTGAAAAGTATTAGCCTTCTGCACTTCTAAACATAAGCTGTACGTGTCCCAAATTTCATACTTCTCTGTCAGGGTGTTTTTTTGTAATTGTTGTTTCCGAATTTTATACTTTACGTATTAATATTAAGATTACTAGAAGCCTGTCCCACCTTCGCAAGGGTGGACGAACTTCTATGTTATTATACGTATAAACCTTGCACTAGAATCACTTTATCTATTAAAAAACCACATCAAAATCGTTGCGTAGTTTTAAACATCTAAACAGACATCTAGACTGACTAGAGTCTAGTCGTAATCTTCAGATCTCGCTCTATTTGCAATCTCCCGATGCAATATTAAATTTTATTGATTGTGAAGGTTAAACGCTTACATGCAATGCAGCCTTGTGTAAAAAATTGTATAGTTACTCTTACTTTACAGGAGTGGTGATTGAGTAACGGCCAACATTAATAACCTATCTCAGATAACAGATAGTGTAATTTTAGATCAGTCGCCAGGTAACCGCTGTTATTTTTGAATAATTAGCAAAATATCTTAGTTACAATGAATGAATAAAGAATGGATGAATGCATAATGAATGAAAGAAATGTGGTTTCTCTAAATTAAAAAAAAATGTTGCTCGTTATTGGATTTGTGCCCGGTTGGCGATAGTCTTGCCACCTATCACCTATCATTGCGGAACTTAGCCTATTCGGCTAGTCGTGGGTGCCCTGGACATCTCGGTCTACCTCTTCGGGTATATGGGCGTGAGGATACTTACTTACTTACTTATCTTAGCAACAAAACTCTAGAAGGTTATCTCCATTGTCGATAGGTAATTAATATTGTCCATTAGAGAAGTTTGATGAGTAGATCAATATTGAGTAAGGCTTAAATGAATTAGCATAATTTGGAAACAGTTGCATGATTGATGCATTATTTATTGCGTCCTTGGCATTAGTATTTATTTGAACGCCTCGTTGGTTCAGCGATTAGCGTTTACGCTTAACGCCACCGAGTGTAAGGTTTGGGTTCAATTCTCGTTGGGGACAAATGTCAGAGAAGTGGATATTTGTTTAGGGTGTTTTCTTAAATTTTCAAATGTTTCTATATGTTTATTAGTATAGTTAACCTTAGTACTATTTTTTTATTTTTGGGTAACATCATCGTGAGTAATTTGTCCAGGGATATTTATTTATTACATACATTGATATACCTTTTGAAATAACTGTTATTAAAAAATATGTGTATAATGGACTTACACTAAGTGTCGGCAATGAAAAGTATAAATTCTTTTTTTTATGATATTGGAAGGCAAACAAGCAGACGGATTTCCTGATGGTAAGAAAGTCACGCCGCCTAGAGACACCAAAGGTGGTAATGGTGCGTTGCAAACCTGGTGCCGGGATGTTAGGCCTCGAGCAAAAGTAAGTTTACCAGCTACCTTGACGGAACACGTCATGACGTTATAGCGGCAGGAATAGGTAAGGCGGTGGTACCAATCCGGGCGAGTCGCTGCTAAACTCTACCACCTAGTCAGAATTCACGGTGTTAGTGACGGTGAGCCTTTGCTCGCCTTTTACGAGCTGCCTGGCAAGGAAGGCAGATGGTCTATTCCACAAAGGATCCCGGACCAACACGGGGAAAATATATGATATAGTTACTTACGTAATTAATTAATGCAACTTTAATATTGAATTTATCTTGCTTTACTTAAGGCATTGTAAATGAAATAAAATAAAAAAAATAAACTAATTTATTTTCGAAATAGATAAGTGTGTTAAGAAGTTGTTATTAACATTTAATTATACCAAAATATTTTAACACTTGGCCTTGAAAAAAAAATACCAGTTGCGCTCTTTTTTGGAATATAAGTGTACAAGCAAACATATTTTGATTAAAATAAAATTAAGCAGCATGTAGACTTGAAGTAGCATTAGCAAAAGTATTAGAATTTTTTTCTCCATAAGAAGCTCTCCTACTGAGCGTCTTCTTCGACATCACAATCTAGTCTATAGACTAATGAGTAATTCTAATTTCTCTTAATCTTCTAAGCTACAGTCTCTAAGTATAAGTCCATCAACTTTTACTTAGTATCTCTAAACTTAAGTTCCATTGGACTTCTCTTGAACTTAAAACACTGTCACTTGATTTTGGCACTAGCACTTTGTGAATCTCCACATTACTACAATAGTTCATATAGCTTTGTCCTTTTCAGCCTTCTCGTTGAAAAGTATTAGAATGAGACAAAACATATTTAGTGCTGCATTTAAGCTATCACCAACATACATCGATTAAAAGTCATCCAAGTTATTGTGTTCTGAATAATTTGAAACTTGTCAATATTCCATTGCTATTATTTTCATTTCATTAAAAAAATAGCATACACTTAAGATAATGTGCATGAAAATTGGCACCAATATTTTCATAAAACAAAAAAAATCTGTTTTCTTTCGTTCTCATCTTAAGTTTTCAAAGTCAAATCACAATGTGTAGATAGATGAAGCGGAGAGATCTAGATATGTGACACCTAGTCCCAGAAGAGCGCGAGTGAGGGAGTTAATGTATTTTTTTAAATTTGTACAGATTCAAGCAAAACGTAATCGTTTCGTGTAGCTTTTTTTAACGTTTCAGACATCGGGAAAAGTCGAGAGATATGATAAGGCAAATTGTGATTATCAATATCTAATCAATCAATATCTAATTTGAACCCTGTCACCTTTATAAATACTCAAACGAGATAAAAAGTAGCAAGATACGAGAAATAATAACAAAAATATATTTTGTTAGGGCTATCCTTAGCAGTAGACTTGAGAAGTATAATTCAAGAAGTATCAAATAAACAAAAACACGATAAGAAGATCTAGTTTCATTGTTAGATCAGCCCTATATCGTAATAATGATAGATTGTCATCCGATTTACGCATTTATGCAAAATTTCCGATAAGTAACGTAAATAAAGTGTCCGGGAAGTCTGTAAAATTTGAATTGTAATATTTATTCTACTACGAGCGTCTGGACGGTTGGAAGGACAGGAGGTGAAGGCATTCTTTAAATGGACCCTCAATATCTTAAAAATATTTTTACTTAACACTAAAATTAAAATGTAGCCCCTAGATAAAAACTATATACGTATTGTAATCTGTACCTAAGAACCATCTCGATCATTCGAACTTATAACTCTCTTTTCCACGGGGATTAAAAATGTATGGACGCGGTCTTTTATCATAATATACCAAACGGATGGTTATAACAACATGAAACTCTTGGAAGCCGTCGTTTGTAAGGCTTCCCAATAAAGCGTCTAAGTGACAAACACTCCGAAAAAGTTCAAACATTTTTGTTATCGTCACGTTTTCCAAACAATATATATTAAAGACGATTCTTCCTGATTATAAAATGTATCAATCCAGTAATAAGTGCAATAACACTAAAATTAAAAATGTTCAACTACCCTCGACGAAAACCTACTTGTAATGTAGCTAAGAACCATCTCGATTACCTTAGCTTTCGAACAAAATTCTGCATCGGAATCGGTCCATCCGATCAACAATTATGACATCACAGACACACATACATAAAGACAGATCAAACTGACGGTCTTTGTAAACATTACAAAAAAAGACACATATATATACTCGAGATGGATTCCAATTTTTTTTCTTCACGTTTTCCAAACAGTTATTATTACATGCGACTACTAGTGATATTAAGTAGGATTAGTTTATTGTTAATATCAGAATATAAAACGCGCAAACGCATTAATTTTAGCAAAAACTCCAGAGGTAATAAGAAAAATCTAGCATTAAAATAACACGCATGAAGTCATAAAAGACGTACGTGGAACAGACTAAACGCGACTAAGCGTTCCAAAACAGTTCAACCATTTTCCTTTTCGTCACGTTTTCAAACAATTAATATTACACACGATTACGTAGGTATGATGTTAAGCAGGGTTAGTATATTGTAGCTTTTGAAGAGAGCGAAAGTGGATTTCGTGGTCAGTTTTGGCCTAGATCTCCATCTAGTTAAGGCGGTGCCGTTCACTCAGCGATTTTAACTTGCAGTTTTTGCGTAACCTATACCACGGTCAAATATGAATACTCTGAAGAGATCAAGGTTTAAACGTTAATTAATTATTTAGACATGGTTAAGTAATGTTAACGATAATGGTAAAGATAAATTGGCTTATAGATTTAGCTACTGTTTGTTTGAATGGGACGAAAGAGAATTAAAGTTTATTCGAGGTTTTTAAGATGAGCAATTTTTAGTTTTATATTTAGCAAGAAAAATCACTGTCATTAATGAAAAAGCAGCTTCGTTACTGTAAAAAAAATTGTATGTGTACTTATGTACACGCGTTAGAAGTTATACTTCTTCGGCGTAATAAGATAAAAATCTTTTTAAAAATTTTATCTTTTGCCTTATTTTACATTTGTAGACAAAATGACACTAACCATAGAAATAAAGAAATATTGTGAACACAGTTGTCAGTTCTCACGCAAACTTACGTAGATGTCCTTACTTTTACTTTGTTGGTACCTTTTTTTTAAAAACTGAAATGTTATCTATAGCTAACTTTATCAGGTCGGTTTTTCGTGACGGTGTGCGCGAGCATCGTAAAAATTTACCCTCATCATTTTTTCCTAACGCGCCAAAAGAAGTATTACTTCAAAAACTACTATAAGACATAGACATAATCTCTAAAATGGGATGATTGCTTTGCCGATGAGATTAAAGATGCTTTCTATACTCTCGTCGGCGATTGGTGTGATTCCTTTTTAATTTGTACTAGCCGACCCGGCGTTCTTCGTATCGCTAACAGTTTGTATTGATTTTCAAATTTTAGCATTATTTTTCAAATTTGGCTTCCATTTTCCAGGTTTTTTAAAAGAACTTGGACGTGAAAAAGAACTTGTCGCCTCTGTGGTCGAGCGGTCCGGGTGTTGGACTTGACTGCATGAGGTCTCGGGTTCGAGTCCCGGGTCGGCCAACAAAAAGAAAATTGAATTTTTCCAATTTTCTAATTAAATAAATGTTGGTCGGGATTGGAAACGTGCCCGGTTGGCGATGGACTTGCCACCTATCCCATTATGGGACTAGTATCTTCGGCTAGTCGTGGGTGCCCTGATTGTGCCTCTGCCTACCTCTTCGGGGATATGGGCGTGAAGATACTTTTAAAAGAACTTTCTCCTAACGATAACTGACGCAACAAAAAGTAATACATTTTACATATATCGACTAAATTAAAATAGTTTTAACTTCAGTTGTCAGCCCTGACGGCGATAAAAATCATAAGCAGTTGTCTTAATAATTAAGTATAATGCAAAAAAAAACAGCGTGGTTTATAAATTATGTCTGGAATAATATAGATTCTCTCTCAATCTTGGTGCAAAGTCTCGCCCTGATAACGTAGTGATGTTACAAAAGAGCCTTGGTTTGTTTGAGTTTAAAGTTTTTTTTTGCTAAACGAAAAATCTGATTCTGACTTATTTCATGTTTCATTCTTTTGACACTTGAATGCAACTTGAAACTGAAATACGACTGCGAAATCGACGTTCTGAATATAAAAAATCAATCAGAATAATTTTGTTGACATTTAACTTAAGTAAAATACAATTCAACAGCCGCACTTAGAGACATAACCTTGACTTACGGCCGTACTTAGAGATGTCAACTGTCTTTCAATGAGTCATTAAGTTGAAATCATCTATTCAAAGTTGTGACTTAACGATCGATTAAATATTATTTCTGTTTCTGTGAGTATCTGTCATTATTGATTAAAATACAATTGACGTCTCTCAGTGTGTCCGTAAGAGTTCAATTCCTGCTTTAATTATTTTTTCCTTTCCTTAGAGTATCTTCACGACCTTATCCCCAACAAGGCCACTACTAGCCGACTATAAGTCCCTGAATGCGAATTGTGGCAAACTTATCGCCAACCAGACAATAAACCAATCCCAGGCAAATTTGTTTTTATGAATAATAGAAAAAAAGTGCGTGTGTGTCACCTACGACGTACGATTGGAGGTTACTCCTTACGAAATGTATCTTGCAGCACACATGTCTCCTACAGCATATTTAGTTATGTTAATCCTTCTTAAATTAGTATCATCGCAGACATTAGAAGTGTGATCCAAATAGTCAGTATTTTGATAGATAGCGACTCCTCCTCCACGGAGACTACGAAGTATCGCGCAGAAGGAGATCCCGAGAATGCGATACGCTGTGTAATGTATGCCATCTCATTTATTTACACGTTCAATCCTACAGATATATATGTTTGTCTCTTTCTACGTAACGCCTCAACTTTTCGTGTTATATTTGATTTTCCTCCTCATAAAATTTCCGTACCGGGCCTTATAACTCAAATCGTTTCATAAGGAGTAAACTCCAAAATGTTTTTTTGTTGTTCAACCCAAAACCTCACGAAGTCAAGTTCAACACTGGATCACTAAACCATGCAGAAATTGAATACTTTTTGTGTGACATTGGAAGGCAAATAAGCAGACGGATTTCCTGTTCCTAGAGACACCAAAGGTACCGAGCAAAAGTAAGTTTACCCGCTACCTTGCCTTCCGAACTGGAACACTTCAACAGCAAGCAGTACGTTATGGCGGCAGGAATAGGTAAGGTAGTGGTACTAATTCGGGCGAAAACCGCAAATCTTTCCACCTGTTCAGATGTCAGGGTGTTAGCGATTGCAAGCTTATGCTCGCCTTTTACGAGCTGCCTGGCAGGAAGCTGACGTATTCTGCAAAGGTGGTCCAGGTTCCTTACACACGGGGGATAAAAAGCTTTTAAAAATCTATCATCCAACATTAATTTTTAAAGCGAAAGGAAAGGAATTTTTTGAAATTCATCTTATTTTTTTCATTCGCGTCATGCACGGTTTAGAATGGAAGGCTTATATCGATCCGCTGCCATTTCCTTATTCGCTGATTTAGAAGGGTACCACGTGTGGGCGGAATTGGCTTTTAATACCATGTGATCTATATACGGTTGTTATTACGTGTACGTGGAGGAAATTACCGAATAAAAAAGTAGAAATGAAAAATATCAAAACTATCTTTCTTCTTAATCTACATTAAAATTAAATCCTTCTTCCTATCTATATTAATAAAACAAAATCCTGTTAGATACACTATAACTCAAAAACCGCTAAACCGATTCGGATCGACTAGTATTTACACTAATAAATATCCCTGGACAAGTCACACAAATTGTATTTAATCCCCAAAGTAAGCAATATGTTTGTGTTATGGGTGATATTAATACATAAAAATACTTTAATAGTTGCCAAAATAAATTTACTAAGCACCCAGAGCCGGTAATGCAGACATCTAATCATTGTGTGATACAAAAAAAACACAAGTAAAATACAAAAAAAGTTCATCACACAAATGCTTGCCCCCGTCGGGAATCGAACCCGAACCTTTGGTTGGTCGATGTAGTTTGGCATGTACGCTAGCCATTCGACCAACGAGGCATTTAAATCAATTACTTTTAATAATGATCAAAAGTAATTTATTTATTTGTGCCCGTGTGCAAGAAATAATTTTATAGCATATTCTATATTATGTTATCTTTAACAGCAAGTCACCGTCTTGAAGAATACCAAGAATATGGTCTTTCGTAAATTTGAGAGAGTTGGATATTATGTCAGAAAAAGCAAGAATATTGAGATATTAAATATTAGTATCGGCGACTAATACCCATAATAATAATAATTTGGTTTAATTTTGTCTGGAGTGAAACCAATTCGTATAATTTATACATAGATATTTCTTTATTGCTTCGTTGGAGATACTCGTGACTCAGACTAATCTTTTATCCAATCTTATTTATATTTTTAGCAGTTTTTCTATAGATAATAAAAGATTAATGTTCCATTGCCGACAAATAGGACGTTCTTGGTCTGGATTTTTCTTCTTAATCGGTTTTATCTTCATTCATTCATTCGGTCTTTAATGTTTGAGGTCTATTTCAAGAGATATATTGATATTGATTTTGTTGCGCACTCACTAGACTAATTTTAAGTTACTGCTATCTTCTTTCAACGAAAGTAACAGAAAGAGATAAAACACTTTTAGTTCTGTCAAATTAGACCGTACAGGTCATTTCTACAGACGTTTAATCTATCATTCGGAAAACTTTGATTAAAAACATCACCATTTGACATGTTTGGACTAATCTGACATTTCTAAAATGTTCCATCTCTTTTGTTTTTGTTTCATTTGAAAAAGATAGCATGCATCTAAAATGCGTTTAGTTTGAGAACAGCAGAATTACTACCATTATCAATATGAGAGAACTACAAAATATATATCTTTACTAAACTAATAACAGTATGATCTATACTGTAGGTAAGTTTGTCACGTAACTTCTAAAAGAATTGACTGATTTGTTTCAATTTATGTCTGTATATGAAAATGTGTACAGAAGTACTATTTAAATTAAGCGCTTCGGCTATATTCGTCAAGATTCGGAAATCCAAATGTATTTTAAATATCTATATAGAGTTGTTATTACACATAATTAATCATTTCGCTTAAATTTAGATTAGAGCAGCCAATTTAACAATAAAAGTATAAAGTGTAAAAAGAGTAAAACTGTCAAGCCGAAGCGCATAATTTAAATAGTAGTATTGTACCTCGATGTGTTAGAAATTACAATTGGACCTGGTAGGTAGCCATTGTTAATATACTTAGTCTGGCCATAAATACTGTTACACTTAAAAATAAAAAAATATTACATTTGAATTTCGAATCTGTCATTTTTATACGATTGTTCATTGTGTTT
>NJDD01000506.1:522099-539842 GCA_002245505.1 Calephelis nemesis
GTTGTATATTTATGTATTAAACCAACACACTGTAAAAGTAATATATGTTATTTGCAGTTAAAAAAATATTTTTTTTCTTTATTACAATATTTATGGCAAGACTAGGTACACCAATGAAACAGTTGGACTCGGTTTTTGCAGTTTTGCTATGTTTAACGCTAATATTTTTCAATAATAATGATTATAAAGTACATTAAATCAATAGTTGAACGATTACCCACACTACCATGCATTTGACACACACAAACAAATACACATATTGATGATAATCACCATACAGTTTGGAAACAAAGTAGTTGTAAACAAGATAAGTATTAAAATTTATTATGGTCGAATTTCGGCCAACGGGCGACCACTAGTAAAACTAAATATGCCATCTTTGAAAATTCGTTACTTTGAAATAAGAATTCTGTCCGTAAAAGAATATGGCCGAACATTCTGACCTCTTAATATTGAAAATATATATATATATATATATATCTCGTCGTCGTATAATTATCGCCTCTGTGGTCTATCGGTCCCGGTGTTGGACTTGACTGCATGAGGTCCCGGATTCGAATCCCGGGTCGGGCAACAAAAAGAAAATTGGGTTTTTCCAATTTTCTAATAAAAAAAAATGTTGCTCGGGATTGGAAATGTGCCCGGTTGGCGATAAGCTTGCCACCTATCACATTGTTGGACTTAGTGTCTTCGGCTAATCGCTGGTGCCCTGGTTGTGCCTCTGCCTACCTTTTCGGGGATATGGGCGTGAAGATACTTTTAATATTGAAGCAAAATTTAAATACGATTTCATGTCAAAAATTATTACATACTAAAGAGCGCTATACAATAAATGGCTTTAGGCTTAACGGAGAATAATTTTTTTTTGTCTAGCACAGAAAAGATAACAAGTTTACGCGGGTATAAATGTACAGTACTTATCCGCTAGAAACAAAATTTATAGCGGAATATGAAGAAAGTAATATTTTCCAAGAAAACAGCCCGAGGGCACGCATCGCGAAGAACTAATAATTCAACTACAAAAACTTCATAATTGATCATACTTGACATGCATGTTTAAATATTTACATTTTTTACATGACACGACAGACTATGTATCTTTACGCCCACATTCTCGAAGAGGTAGCCAGAGGCACAACCAGTGCACTCACGACTAGCCGAAGACACTAAGTCCCACGACAGATTATTATATTTATAATTGTTAATTATTAAGATTATTGTAGGTAGGGTATTTTTTTATATTAATGGAAGGCAAACAATCAGACGGATTTCCTGATGGTAAGAAATTCAATTCGTAACAGTGAGATCCGAGAAAGAGTGGGATTGAAAGAAAGTGTTGGTGTTAAAATGCGAAAGGGCATGCTCCGCTGGTTCGGGCATGTGGAAAGAATGACAGATGAAAGATTGACAAAGCAGATATACAATGCGAATGTGGATGGATGTAGGTACCCGGGGAAACCAAGACTGACATTTCACGATTAGATCCATCGTATATTATCCGAGGGTGGTGTCAAGAGTCTCCGAAACCGTCGTGTTTGTATGAAAAGGGTAATGAATGTGAAGGAAGCAAGACAGGTTTGTCAGGATTGTGAGGTCTGGCACTCGATACTCTCTGCCTACCCCGTAAGGGACTTGGCGTGAAGATATGTATGTGTATGTATGTAAGAAATTCAATCCGCCTAGAGACCAAAGGTGGTAATGGTGCGTTGCCAACCTGAGGCCGGGATGTTAGGCCTCAAGCAAAAGTAAGTTTACCGGTTACCCTTACCTCCGAACCGGAACACGTCAACGCCAATTATTTGACGTTATGGCGGCAGGAATAGGTAGGGCGGTGGTAACAATTCAGGCAAGCAAAACTCTACCACCTAGTAGAATGTCACGATGTTAGTAACGGTAAGCTTTTGCTCGCCTTATGCGACCTGCCTGGCTGGAAGGCAGATGGTCTATTCTGCAAAGGAGCCCGGACCAACACGGGGAGAAGTATGAGCCTATATTTGAACTCGGAGCGTTCGCTATATTTGTGTCAAATTTCATCAAAATCTATTCAGCGGTAGATACCCACCGCTATACAGCCGTGAAATAGTAATAGAGAAACTTTCGCATTTATAGCAAATCCGTTGCGTAGTTCTAAAGATCTAAGCATACCTACATAGGGACAGACAGCGAAAAATAACTTTCTCCAAACTCAAAGACGTCTTTTTTAAATATGTGTACTTGTTTAATAAATCCGCGAAAAAAATAATCACAAAAACAAAGTTTTATTTTAACCTGAATAATGAAAAGAAGATAGTTTAGAAGCAAGAGGTGGCAGAGAAGAACAAATTTTATGAAAAGGCTGGATCAGTCTCTAAGAACGCTTGAAATTGTCTTTGAACTTTCTTGGTTTGGAATTTCTTGTTTTGTTAGGCATGAAATTTGGTCGCTAGGTAGTTTATAAGTAGATAAAGTTAGATACGATCGATTTAAGACCGAACAGGGTCGGAATAACTCACCCAACTTTTGTTTGTTGTTTTTTTTGTATTTGAGATCTGATGTTAAGCTGATGTATAATATCAATCCTAGTAATATAACAAACTAGCTGTCTCAGCCAAATTTGTTCTACCTGTTAGGTTTGCATAGGAAATATTAAAATATTATTTTTCCTAGTTTCATTGCAATTTTCCAAATTTTCTCATATTTTCAATCTTTCCTGGACTTTCATTAAAAATTAGGAACCAAAATTAGCTTGATTGGTCCAGTCTTTCGAAAGTTAACGCTTATATACATATTAGCGATTCATTTTTTTACTAGTACTACCTGTTACCCGCGTCGCAACTGTAACATCTATGGTGTCTATAGACTACGGTTACCTTTCACCAGCAAGAGATCCGTGTGCTTGTCTGTGGACCTCTCAAATAAAAAAGTGGGACTTTAACAGTGGCGCTAGTAACGAAATGTATATCTAAAGTCCTTAATCGTCTCTGTAGTCTAGTAGTCCGATGTTAGAATTGGTTTCTCTGCCTCTTGGGTCTTAAGTTTGGTTCCAGAGCAACTCAAAATGTATTGTTTCGATCTTTATATTTAAAATGAATCGCTGAAAAGTATGTACGCGCATAACCTCTGAACGACTGAACCGACTTCGTTTTGGTTTTTTTGTGGTCCAGATCCAATAAGTCCACGGAAAGTTTAAAAGATAAGCAGATAGGGAAAAACTGCAACATTTTCATTTGTACCATTCAAATTGAACTGGTTTATTCGAGTTCGAGTAATAACGTAGATCAAAGGATTTTTCTCTAGATTGTTGCCTAGTGGAGGACATGTTTACCACCTACCACATTGGCTAATTATGGATACAATGGTTATACCTTTGCATACCAAGATACGAGCATGTAGATACTTATTTTTTATGTTATTTGATAAGATTACTCTGATGGAATATTCCATAAAACCTGCTTGGGACATTACTTTTCACGATATTAATTAATTATTGCATAAATGGTCTCAACATTGGTTCAATTATTCAGACAACTGGTTTATTTTTGACAGCTTTTTAGGGTTCCGTAGCCAAATACTAAAAAACGGAACCCTTTTGGATCGTCATGTCTGTCTGTCTGTCCGCATGTCACAAACTTTATTTGTCGAAACTGTAAGACCTATGCTGTGGAAACTTTGTAAGTCAAAAAGACAAAAATAATTAAGTTTTGGGAGTTCCCCATACTTCATCATTGATCAAAACGATAAGTGTGGACTGTGGGATATCACGGAGAAGTTTTCAAAATGATATTGAGGTTTCTACCTGTGAGTGTGTGTCTCCTGTATTTTTTTGAAACAACAGAACGGTATAACTAAACAATATGTATAATGTACATTATCATGTAAACTTTCATCGAATATTGGTTTGAATGAAATCTAGTAAACAGTTTTTTGAATAGATATCGTAACACAAACACTTAAAATAATACTGATTCACTGTTAAGGCCTTTTCATATAACGTCTGATAGAACAAATTCGCGCATATTGAAAAAGAGATGAGATGTAGGTAAACTACAATTTGCAAAATACGTATGCATTTTTATACTGACTGAAAGAACTTTTATATTATAATAATTGCTGCGGCGGCCTGCGGAACCGTTTATGGGCAAATCCAACTCGCGCTTGACAGCTTTATTTTGGTAAGGACAACTTATTTTTATTTGACTACCTCATTGGTCAAGTAGTTTGCACATAACGCCACATATTCGGGTTCGATTTTGATTCCCAATAAACATCCAAATTAATATTTAATTTATAAATTGTTGTACGCCTGTACTTGAAT
The DNA here is from genome assembly GCA_002245505.1 of Calephelis nemesis. Taxonomy (NCBI): domain Eukaryota; kingdom Metazoa; phylum Arthropoda; class Insecta; order Lepidoptera; family Riodinidae; genus Calephelis; species Calephelis nemesis. The sequence continues at coordinate 526,394 of NJDD01000506.1, forward strand.
AATACATACATAAATATCTTCAAGCAAAGACCCTTACGGGGTAGGCAGAGAGTATGGAATGCCAGATATCATAATGTTGCAGACCTGCCTATCTTTGCCTGTATTCTCTACATTTATACTCTTTTCATACAAATACGATGGTTGCGGATACTCTTGACACCAACTTTGGATTAAATCTGGGCGATTTGCTGGTGGAATCAGGAATGTCGACCTTGGTATTTTTAGGTACCTACATCCATTCATATTCGCAATGCTTATCTATTTTGTCATTCTTTCATTTATGACCGAATTAATGGAGCATCCCCGTTTGTCAAAAACTGAATAACAACTACCCATCCCATATGTGTATTTTAAAATTCCATGTAAGGGGAGCGCCCCACTTTATGCAATCCTTTTTTATATATAAAAATTATAAATCTTATTGCAGGATTTGTGTAGTACTTATTATTTGGGAACAATGTACTAAAGTCACATTTTTATTACATTTTTCGTACCTGGGTCCTATTCATCGTGCCGCCTAGAGACACCAAAGGTGGTAATGGTACGTTACCAACCTAAGGCCGGGATGTTAGGTCTTGAACAAAAGTAAGTTTACCGACTACCTTAACCTCCAAACCGGAACACGTCATGACTTTATGGAAGTAGGAATAGGTAAGGCGGTGGTACCAATCCGGGTGAGTCGATGCGAAACTCTACCACCTAGTCAGATGTCACGATGTTAGTGACGGTAAGGCTATGCTAGCCTTTTACGAGCTGCCTGGCAGGAAGGCAGATGGTCTATTCCGCAAAGGAGCCCAGACCAACACAGGGAAAACGTTGTACGTTTTCTCATTTGATTTAGGTACTCCATAACAAATAAAGTTTTCATTTAAAAAAAGACCTGAATACCGTTACCTACTGCTTAGGTGATCAGACATTCACTGATGTCACTAAGTAAAATGAACAAATAATAATTGTTAGATAATTTAAATGGAACGATGCGTCATTATAATAAAAACCAAAAAGCATTTGAGTCACGATTTTATCTTTTATCATATGTAGGTACTGAATACTGAACATTTGAACATCTGCCTTACTCCCAGGCACCTTGTAAAAGATGAGCATAGGCTTACCGTCACTAACAGCGTGACATCTGACTAGGTTGTAGAGTTTCGCAGCGACTAGCCCGGATTGGTACCACCGCCTTACATATTCCTACTGCCATAAAGTCATGACATGCCATAAAGTCAGGTTGGAAACGCACCATTACCACCTTTAGTGTCTCTAAGTGGCGTGAATTTCGTACCACCAGGAAATCCGTCTGCTTGTTTGCCTACCTACCATTATCATAAAAAAATCTTGGCCTACAGGTTCTCTTAAAAGAGCCGTGTGCCTGCTCACTGCCAATGCCACAAATACCCTTTCCGTATCTCGCATTTTTTAAATCCAGTATATTCGAAAATTATTTTCCTCCATTTTGTTGATTTCTCCACATAGGTACATCAGATGTATATCAAATGAGATTTTTTCCTTTATATCACAACATATTACATTTAAATCGATTGACATAATGATCCGATATTATTGTAATGAAAAGGTGTTTCTCGGTGCGACAGGCTTCGTAGAATCCTTTTGAAGTTAAGAGGTTCTACTTTCATATTTTCCGCTTGAAAAGATTCCTGAACGCTAGACAAGTTCACTTCTAGAAAGTTAAATAGACTGTGTTTTTAATAGGATTCCGATTCAAAAGCGTATTATATTATTCCTCTTTAAACATTTTATCTATTAAAAAACCGCATCAAAATTCGTTGTGTAACAAAAGGACAGAGAACGCGACTTTGTTTTATACTATGTAGTGATGATATAGAGATTGCAACAACATATTTTGAGCTGCTTGACCCGGGTACCAAACCTCTTGTACCAATTCCAACATCGCAAATGTTTGTCTGTCTGTCTGTATGTTTAGTCATCACGTGAAAACTAACGGTTCGATTTCGATGAAACTCGGTATAATTATATCTTATTATCCTGGGCATAAAATGGGATACTTATTATCCTGGAAAAACACGTAGAAAAAATCTTAATTTTTCAAATTTATTACGCGAAGACCGACATCCGCGCGGACGGAGTCGCGGGCGGAAGCTAGTGTTTATAATAAATGAATGTAAAACCGCTCACTGAAAACGAGATAAAATGGCGAACATAAACTCGATTATTTACAAACAAAAGTGATAGTAAGTGATTTACATAACATACACTTCCAGTGATTTACGCTGTGTAGCTGCCTTTGTCACTTGAGTTGTTACATATCTTCAAGCAAAATCCTTTGGGTGATAGGCAGAGTATTTTATCAACAATTAATATACCTATTGCTTTTGAGATCTAGCGGTCCGGTGTTGAGCTTGACTTCCTAGTGCTTAGGTTTCATTCCTGAGAAGGACATGTGTTTCCTCAATTTTCTAATAAAATTATATTTTCTGGGATTAAAGACGAGCCCGGTTGGTGATAGGCTTGGCACATATCAAATTGTGGGACGACTTAACAACTTCAACTAGCCGTGAATAATAATTTGTACCTGTCCCTATGTCCCTTTGTATGCTTAAATCTTTAAAGCTACGCAACGGATTTTGATGTGTTTTTTTTAATAGAAAAGTGATTTTAGAGGAAGGTTTGTATGTATATTTCATAACCGTACAAATCCGGGGCGGGCAGCTAGTTTGAAATTAGTCGCCAAAAAGTATGTACGCGCGTAACGTCCGAACTGTTGACTTATGAATTCCTGGGTACGATTCGGTAGGAAGGTTTGTTTTTTCAATTGTCCAATGAAAACAACTTTGCTCGGGATTGGATAAGTGCCCGGTTGGCAATAGGTTTACCATCTCTTACAATGCAGGCTTAGTATCTTTGGCTATTCTATTCTCTATTTTATCCTTGTGGGGTAGGCAGAGAGTGTCGAGTGCTTAGTGTGTCACGACTCTTATACTTTGTATACCTACATTTTATGATTAAACTGTAAGAGTACTTTTTTTATGATATTGGAAGGCTCACAAGCAGACGGATTTTCTGATGGTAAGAAAATCAAGCCGCCTAGAGACACCAAGGTGGTAATGGTGCGTTGCCAATCTGAGGACGGGATGTGAGGCCTCGAGCAAAACTGAGTTTACCGGCTACCTTACCCTCTGAACCGAAACACGTCAACGGCAAGCAGTGACGATATGACGGCAGGAATATATAAGGTGGTGGTACCAATCCAGGCGAGGCGAAACTCGACCACCTAGTAGGATGACACGGTGTTAGTGGCGTACAAGTTAGTGACGGTAAGCCTATGCTTGCCCTTTACGAGATGCCTGATAGGAAGGCAGATGGTCTATTCTGCGAAGGAGCCTGGTCCACCACGGAACGGAACGGACCATATCGGAATATTTTAGTTTATAGTTTGAAGTCCTTGTCAACGAAATCACTGCCAAAGTACTGTGCAGCAACTCCTTCTAGCATGGGCGTAGCTAGGTAAGGGTAGAGGGCAGCTACTCTAGAAGAAGCCATAGAAGTGCGATCACATAGTACTGGAACATAGTGCTGACCAAAAACCGTTAAAACGTGCTATGTACGCTAAGCGCTATAAAATGTGCGCATCGACGCGTTATACTCTCGTCGATATCTGGGGGGTTACCATAAGCTCTTAAAACAGTGTTATTTCAACAATACTAAATGTCATCGGAGAAAGACAACCTTATGACGTATACCATAAAGTTGCTTATAAAACTGAACATTTATCAAGATGGAAATAATACTGCTATAAGCGTTCATGGTAGGGCCCCTGGTCGCAATAATAATTGTAACGCTTGAGTGATTACGTGCGAAAAATGCCCTTTGCGGACAGGCTCTTAGGCTATTCTGTTTACGTTTAATAGATTTACTACTGATTTAAGACTTAATAAAGCTAAAACAGTAAGCTTTGATGGTTATTCTAGTAATGGAGATGAAATAATGAAGTTACGACACATTTAGAGCTAGCAAATTACTCCCTATGTTAGAAGTTTAAGCATTGATCATAAAATACTAATAACTTATTAGGAAACTACCGACCCACCCGGACTTACACGGATAGATACTTTTTCTAGTACTAAATATAGTATACCATCAGGAATATTGTAGCATCCTAAAGGTAAAATAATTTTCCAACTCAATCCAGTGATTTCAGAGCAGAATCAAATCTTTCCCCATTGTAATATTATTAGCCGGCGAACTTCGTAGCGCTTGACATTACCTAATAGTTTGTGTATGGGTGAAATTAAAGTATTATTTTTCTTATTTTGCCTGCAATTTGTCCAGATTTTGTCCTCATATGATCCTTCTCCTGATAATAACTAATAAAACAAAAAAAGGATTATCAAAATTGGCCAATCCGTTCAGGCGTGATGCAAGGACCATGGGAAAAGGGGATTAATTTTTATACACATATCTTTAGTTGTAAATTAATGTGAATAAATATGAATATATTGAAATATATTTACTATTATATAATGATAATAATAATAATAGCACCCATAACTGATATAACTTGCTTATTTTATGGTAAAATTCAGTTTTTTTTTCAATTTATGATCTATTTAAGGACACTTATTATTATAGCATGAAAGTAGTATTATGCTCATCAAAGCTGGTATAGCTTAAGTGCTATAATATTGTTTGCTGTAAGCTTCATTAGCGATTATAGCTTGGCTCAGACTTTGCTAATCCGCTTAGCTTGTAAGATCCACAACAGCAGACTTGCAAAAGCAAATATTTGAAAATAAAGCTAGTCATATGACGTCATTGTGTAGGATAGGCGAGAACATTGTTTGCAAAATTATTGTTTATTTTTAATGGTAGGCAAATAAGCAGACGGACTTCCTGATGGTAAGAAATTCATGCCGCCTAGAGACACCAAAGGTGGTAATGATGCGTTGTCAACCTAAAGCAAATGTTGGGCTTCGAGCAAAAGTAAATTTACCCGTTACATTACTCTCCGAACCGGAACATGTCATGACGTTATAGTGGCAGGAATAGGTAAGGCGGTGGTACCAATCCGGGCGAGTCGCTGCGAAACTCTACCATCTAGTAGGATGCCACGGTGTTAGTGACGGTAAGCCTATGCTCGCCTTTTACGGGCTGCCTGGCAGGAAGGCAGATGGTCTATTCTGCAAAGGAGCCCGGACCAACACGGATTAATAGCTATTAAGTGGAAATTAGTAACTAATTCTTTCGCCTTATTGCTGCAAATAAGTGGAAAAAGAAAAAAGAAAATGAAAAATGAAAGTATCTTTGGTTTGTAAACTGTCTAGTTATTTCTTTTGACCAACTTCAAAAAAAGAGGATGAAACTCAGTTCAATTGTAAATGTTTGGAAGTCTGTTAAGTGATTATTCGGCCAATAATAAATTGATATTTATGGTTTTTTTAGTAAGATAAGGATTCTGTATAGAGGGGGCAGACATAGAAAATCCTACACTATGTTGTTTTAATCATGGCATTTATTGGTACTAGTGGTCATCCATTGGTCGAAATTCGCCATAATAAATTTTAATATCTTTTTGATAAGAACGCCATCTTTATTTTTCAAGACCAACTACTTTGTTTCCAAACTTTTTATTGCGCCATCTGTTATCTTTTATCTTTATCGTCAATATATTTGTTTGTGTGTACCAAATGCATGGTACACACTACCTAATGTAATATGTGATTTATTGAGTTAATTTACTTTATAAGCACTATTATTGAAAAATATGAGCGTTCTACACTTCTCCTACACAGAAACTATAAGTATGCCAAATTTTATGCTCCAGCGTCAGCGCAATTTTCGTAAAAAGGGGTCCAAAGTTTTGGTTGGCATCACGTATTAATATACATCAAATTTTTTTTGAACTTCTATCTGCACCAATTCCTTTGTAAACGCCTAACATGGGAATTACCTTATTTTAACGGTCTTCGGTTAATCGGATAGTTGCAGTACTATGTGATTGCTCTTCTAGGGGGAAGCAGCTGCCCCCCTCTGCCCGTGCCTTACTACTCCCGAAGTCATGATTTTAATTTTGTCCTGTCCTGTGTTCACCATCACGTGACCTAATTACCCGTTTACCGCCTCTTCTAAAAAAACGGAACGGTCCGGTTCAAAACAGGACGTCTGGTGGTCACATTAGTTATAAATCAATTTTCTTATGGATTAAATATGAGAATATGATACAATTTTTACATGACTAGTTCACTACATAGTATAAAACAAAGTGGCTCCCTCTGTCCTTTTGTACGCTTAAATCTTTAAAAATACGTTGCGTATTTTTATGCGTTTTTTTTAATAGGTAAACTGATTGAAGAGTGATAAAATATACCTTTATTTTATACCCGTGCGAAGTAGGGCGTGCCGCTAGTAGGTATAATAATAATTACTGTGCATTTACAAAAAAGATGAAACTTTTTTGTGTACAAATTTGTCCTCATTTTAATTTAATTAATAAATGTACAAAAGATAAAGAACAAACTAATAATTATAATTGGTGGATCTTGGCCAACAATACTAGTTTCCTTATAACATATTGTCTCATTTTTGCAAGTTTTATAAACAATTTAATTGTGTAACGTTACGAAAAAACTTGTAAACTTGTGGTTTCCAAACAATCAGCAATAAAATTTATTATAGCAGCCTAAACTCAGTTTGGATTTATATAATTCTAGGTGTGTATTCTCGACTTCATCAGCGTAGAATAGTAGTAATTTTCACACTAACTTTCTTTCCTTATACTCTTTAACTATAGTCCTTTGGGAATTGATTTTTAAAAAGACAAAATAGCCTATAAGCATACTATATGCTTATTAAGTTTGATTAAAATTGTGCGTTACATAGGCAGTCAGTCTTCCGGATTTCTAATATTAATTTTTAATGGTATATAGTACAAATATGTCGATTAACTTCTTGTGTTGTTTTAATTTACTTTAATTCGAAGGATTTCTAGCCAACTCGAAAAATCGGTCTTTAAGTATTTTTTGGCATGTTTTGATGCAAATACTTGGCTAATATACCTAGTCTTGCCATAAATATTGTAATAAAGAAAAAAAATATTTTTTTAACTGCAAATAACATATATTACTTTTACAGTGTGTTAGTTTAATACATAAATATACAACAATTAAAAATATAAAAAGCTTATTCGAAGTGGTCTCCATTGGCTGCAATACAGTCCTTTAAACGTTGAGGCCAGTTATCAATAGAAGCACGCACTCTTTCCATGGGAAAATTCTTCACTGCCAATCGTATAGATTGTTTTAGGGACTCCAAATTATCATGGCGTTTAGAGCAAGCTGTACTCTCTAAAACTGACCATAAATCATAATCCAGCGGATTAAGATCGGGACTAGACGACGGCCAGTCTTCAGCTCTGATGAAGTCCGAAACGTTCGCTTCCAACCAAGACTGCGTGGACCGAGCTTTATGACCCGGCGCCGAGTCTTGCTGGAAGGACCATACTTGGTTATTGAACATGGTGATGTTAAGGGGCTTAACTACCTTCTCAAGAATGGTATCTTGATACACTTGTGCCGATGTTTTGATACCTTTTTCACAAAAATATGGCTCAGTCACTCCTTCATAGCTAACACCCCACCAAACCATCACTGAAGTTGGATAATGTCCACGTTGCACTCTGTCGACTAATTGGGAAGCTTCCTTAGAGCTTTGAGCATAAATACGGTCATTTTGTTTGTTAAAATGTTGCTCAATTGTAAAAATTTTCTCATCCGTAAACAAAATTTTTCTGTGACCTCCCTTTGCGTACCGCTTCAGTAATTGTTTCGATTTTACGACCCTATTCTTCTTTAAATTATCAGTTAAGAAATGACCAGAGCGTCTCTTATAGGCTGCAAGTCCTAAGTCATCTTTTAAAATACGCGACATGGTTCTAGGTGCTATCTTCATTTCCCGAGATAAAATCTTTTGCTTTCGGACAGGATTTCTTCGAATTCTTTCCCTTACTGCTTTGACCACCTTTTTCGTACGAACACTACGTGGACGGCCAGATCTTTTTCTGTCACAAACAGAGGAAGTCTCATTGTACCTATTAATAGCCCGGTACACAAACATTTTACTAAAACCAAGTGTATGGAGAGTTTTAAAAATTGCATTTGGCTCCATACCTACTTTGTGTAATGCAATCACAGCGATTCGGTTCTCTTTATCACCCCACTCCATTTTAATATCGCAAAATATTGTACAATGTATTGGCGCCAAAATGAGAAAACACAATGAACAATCGTATAAAAATGACAGATTCGAAATTCAAATGTAATATTTTTTTATTTTTAAGTGTAACAGTATTTATGGCCAGACTAAGTATATAAAATTTCTTTCACATTTGTAATATTTCCAACTACTTGGTACTTCGTCAGCATGGAATAGTTAAGATCAGTCAAACTTTCATCCCCTATGTGGTTAAAGATATAAAGTAGTTTATGCTTGAACTCGGATCTCTAACTACATATTATATATGAAATTTAATCAAAAAGGAACCAGCAGTTTAGTCGTGAAAAGCCAGACAGACAGAATTCAGCATTTATGGTATGTATTATTGAATGGTTGTAAGTTGTAATAATGGTATTATTAATTTCAATGAACAGCCATTTTTTCAAAAATTTTTTCCAAAAAAAATTTGTATTTTCCTCGATTGATCTAATATTAATTTTTATCTAACATCCAGACTTGGTAGAATTGGACCACTTCGGGAGTATGCTATTTCAAATAAAAAAAAGTGGAGAGATGTCAAGGGACACCCGGAATGAACGAAGTTATATTAGTTAGTTATTTTTAATTATTTATTATGTATTATTTTCTTTTATTATTAATTATGTACGTCTCTATTGGATTTTTCCAATTTTCTAATAAAAAAAAGGTTTGACTGGATTGGAAATGTGCCCGGTTGGCGACCGGCTTGCCACCTATCACATTATGGGACTTAGTGTCTTCGGCTAGTCATGGGTGCCCTGGTTGTTCCTCTGCCTACCATTTCGGGGATATGGGCGTGAAGATATTCTTTTTTATTATGTACAAAAAATCTGTATACACTCAACAAAAATAATCGACACCACACTGTTCAATGCGAAATAGAAATGAAATTACCTGGCTTGCTTACTATAAGAGAGAGAGAGAAACATACGCACGCCGCACAGCTATCAATAGCTTACTTTAACAAAAAGTGTCGTTACACCTTTTCGTGAGAATTTTTCCGTCTAGCCCCCTTTCACAACGCGCGATATGGAACTTCGTTCCAATGTTTGATCTTGGTTCAAAAAATGACAAAGAAATCGATTAACAAACATAAATTAATTAGGAGTCGAATATATACCCTCTTCCTTTTCTCGAAGTCTACAAAAAGTGTTACATCACAATGATACCAAAGTTGCGGGCATGCCAACTGTGTCCACAAAGATGGATCTGCGCTCGTCTTACGTGGGTGGAGAACTGAACTCACTGCATAATATATGCGAAACTAAAAACTATCTCTGTAACATGCAAATCTCGATATCCGCATTCCAGCATTCCAATAAAATGTTAATTTCAAATCTTTTTTAAGAAGTTAGGGTATTTATTACTAAAGCCAAATGGTTATCGTATCTGTGATCTAGCGGTTCAGTTGTCGGTCTTGACTGCATAAAGTCGCGGGTTCGATTCTTGATCTATCCAACCCGGGCAACGTTTTTTTTATAAAATTGGAAAAAACAAATTTTCTGTTTTGTGCCCGACTCAGGATACGAACCCGGGACCTCATGAAGTCAAGTGCAACACCTCGACCGCTCGACCACATAACAGAGGCAGGTTAAAAAAATACTGTATAATTTAACGTAAAAAATACAGTCAAACTGAGAACCTCTTCCTTTTAACACGTTTCTTATCACTACGTAGTATAAAACAAAGTCGCTTCCTCTGTCCCTATGTTTGCTTAAATCTTTAAAACTACACAACAGATTTTGATGCGGTTTGTTTAAATAGATAAAGTTATTGTAGAGAAAGGTTTTTATGTATTTTATACCCGTACGAAACCGGGGCTGGCCGCTAGTTTCTTCTAAACTAAAAAAATGTGTGTGCGATTCACACACGATAGAAGTGATACTTCAGTAAATCGACAAAATAATGAGATGAATATATATTTGTGTCTCTTCCCTGCAAAAGAATGAGAAGAATACATTATATTTGTGTCTCTTACCTTCAATTCCTGCAAAAGAATCAGATGAATATATATTTGTGTCTCTTACCTGCAAAATAATGAGAGGAAAATATATTTGTGTCTCTTACCTGTCGTTTTTCCGTTGCACCCGTTTTGAAATCACAACGATTCTAAAGAAGCTTCACTTCAAAAACAACTGTTAATCATTTTATGAATGTCAGTTACTCTGAGTATTTTAAGAAGCGCATTATATTGTATGACAGGTAAGTTATAAGTACTCAATTATACAATATAGAGGTCATCAATTACAGCTAAGTAGCCATTTTGGAAAGGTCGGGTCAAGGTAAGGCAGATTGTGTAAATAGCCTGACTATGCAAACCAATTAGCATCATCATAGGATAATACATCGTAAAAAATCATTGTGTCGAACCTGTATTACCGCTGGAGGTTACACTCATATCAAAGAACTGGAGTCATTTCCAAATATTCTCTGTGGTCTAGCGGTTCAGATGTTGGACTTGACTGCATGAGGTCCCGGGTTTGAATCCCGGGTCGGGCAATGAAAAGAAAATTTGGGTTTTCCAATTTTCTAATAAAAAATGTTGCTCGGGATTGGATATAGACCCGGTTGGTGATAGGCTTGCCACCTATCAGATTGTGGGATTTAGTGTCTTCGGCTAGTCGTGGGTACCCTGGTTGTACCTCTGCCTACCTATTCGGGGATATAGACATGAAGATGCGTCTCTCAAATGTACAGGCCTCTCTCTCTCATTTTTACCTAATTGACATCACTAAAGTTGGTTTAAGGGGTTTTGGCGCCATCGAGAGAAAAAATAGTCGAAGTTTTTCATATTAAATTTCTTGTTTATATTGAGTGAAATTAGTCAATTTTGATGACATTTTATAACAATTTTGTTCAGTGAAAGTGCAAAAATGAAATAATCATAACGAAATTAGCGTATAGTGTATTTCCTCGTTGTCACCAAATCTCACTACATGAGCTTGAGTAATGAGGTCACCGCTTTACCCAAGACCCTGACATGACCTATTGACGACTTATGATTAAATATAATTGAATCCCAATTTTGTTAAACTTGATGCCAATTTCTTCTTGAACAATGGCAAAATAATGCCAAAACCTAAAGAAACAAAGTTGGCTCAATTTAATAGATCACATTTGACACAACATCAAATTCTCGACAGTGAACTTTTAATTACGTTATGTACAGGCTCTCTCTCTTATTTTTACATCTCTATCTTGGGATGGGCCTTGTAAGGCTCGTAAATTTTTTACCATCAGGAAATCTGTCTGCTTGTTTGCCTTCCTATATCATAAAAAAACTTGATTCATATTTTGTTATTAGTACTACCTGTTGCTTGCGGCTTTGCCCACATGTTAATGTTATTTAGCGTTCAAATGTCTGGAAAACTTAGCCTATGTCTCCAGTCTCCTATATTCACAAAGATACCAATATATTGTCCGTTTGCGATATTCAAGAAGGACAAACCCACTTTCACACTTAATATATTAGTTTCGTCAATATGTTAATTTAAAGATGTTGCCCATGTCCTCGACATGTAGTGACTTTTCGTGGCTAGCGATGAGAATTAAGGATTTTCTCGCTGTAAGGCTAAGAACTCATGGAGCGGTTTTCACCCGCGGCCGCCGCGTTCGTGGAACTGCGGTTTTAATTGCGGTAATTTGAGCCCGCAGCCATCGCGGTTAAAATTATCGCTCACAAATTTGCACGAATCTGCTGGCGGGCAACCGGTGCCTCAGGAACCGCAAAACAACCGCAAGCGCTGCAGGTGCTCTTACTTTTTGTATATAAATCTACATTCTACTGAACCTGCGAGTCCGCAAACGCAGCGGGCGCGGGTGAAAACCGCTCCGTGAGTTTTTAGACTAACAGGTGCTCTAAATATCGATCCGGTCAATAAGCTACTACATAAAAATGGTAAACATCCGTTAAGTAGTTTTTGCGTAACAAGTGAATAAACAAACATACATAAGTAACACTCGTTTTGAATCCTACACTTTATATGCAATAAAAATCGTAGTTTTTAAAAAAAAATGTACAATTTTATTTTTGTACAGTGCGACGACTACGCGAAGTGGGGATTCATATTTATATTAATTATATGTATATTTTCTTTTATTTACAGATAAAGCCAGGTTGCTCAGAGTGGTTATGAACGATTGGCGATAGGTTTGTCACTGATACAATTTTAGAAGTACCTAGTCTTTGGCTAATTATGGGTGTCCTAGTTTTGCCTCTGCCTATATCATCGGCGATACGAGCGTAAAGATACTTGCTTTTTATTAGTTTTCTATAGAGCCTTTTTGTAATAAAAAAATGGGGACAGTGGCAATGAAATATTTTATAACTGTATTCAAGGCTACAATCTCCGAACATAGTTCAAGGTAATAGTCCCACTTGATGTCCGTTTGATGAAGACGATTTTAATAAAAGGCAGTGAATCAATTACTCACGCTTCTTAAAGAATCTTTACTTTTTTACGATGCTGCGTAATATAGGAGTAGTAGTAAAGGCTTTTTTAAGCTTTCGAGAGATAGCCATGACGTATAGACGTTGTAGGTGCGTTGCTGTCCTGCGGTCTAGGTGTTAGACCTATTGACAAGGAATTAGATCTCACGAGATGCCGGATTCGATTCCCGGGTCGGGAAATGTTTATGTTTAGGCAAAGTTTTTACAATTTTCTAATAAAAAACCGGGATTGGGTATGTCCCCGGTTGGTGATAGGTTTGTCTATCTATCACATTGTAAGATTTAGTAACTTGACATGTAGTGTCTTCGGCTATACGTAGGTGCCCTGGTAGGCAGATGCCTACCTCTATGGGCATATGGGCATGAAGATACATTTCTTTTTACAACCTACCCTATAATCCTTAAAAGAACGTGATAGGATCACTATGGCGGCACGAAATAGGCAAGGCGGTGGACCCTTGTTGTTGCATAGTACTATACCAGCAATGGTCCTGTTGGCAATGATCCATTTAGCAAATGAACGGATGGTCTACTTCCGCAATTTTTTTTAAATAACAATTGTCAGAAAAAGAAGTTTATTTCAATTCAATATTCACAGTTAAGTCAGAATAAAATCCGTCAAATCAGCTAGAAAGTAAATCAAAAAGTATGCATCAGTCATAAATCTATTTCACGGTATGTTTTTTAATGTGTTACTCCATAATCTACAACAGATGAAGAAATTTTGATGATACTTTTTGCTTAAATACTTCCCGGTTGCTCTCATTTGA
>NJDD01000506.1:540303-555769 GCA_002245505.1 Calephelis nemesis
ACTATCTACTTCTCTACCATGCAGCTCGTAAAAGGTAAATAGGTCTTATCGGATCCGCCGCTTGATCTTCTCCTACCGCCATAACCGCGGTGTTTGGCAATGTTGCAGTCTGTATGCTTACTCTTGAATCTCGATGTCATGCGAATTGGAAATAGGAATTGTATATGTCATTTTAGGTAGGTACTCTTGAACACAGTAGTAGCGGATTATTAACATTTAGTTCCAAATAAATTCAACCAATCGGATAAACAGTACCTAAAGTGACACACTCGATGCCGATTTCTAATATTGCATGAATCGAGCTTCAAGGGTAAACGTAATGGTACTTAGTACTTAACGTCATATCTATAGCAATAAATATAATCTGTGATCTCTAAAAGTCCTAAAGTAATCTTTTACCATTCGCTGTCTTACTTTTGAAAATACATTATAATAATGTTGAAGCTTATTTTCGATTGATCACTAAATGGTGCATGCTCTTAGCATATGCGTACAGTGTGTATGTTCGTATCCGTATTTCCGAAAGCAGGTAAGCAGAGGTACATACATACATACATATCTTCACGCCAGTAAGCAGAGGTAAAACAAGGAAACCCACGACTACGCGAAGATAAGTCCCAAAATGTGATAGATGGGCCAACTGGGCACTCAAACCAATCTCGAGCAATTTATTATAAAATTTAACAATATTTAAGCGTTGCAAAAATGTAAAACCGACTGCAGTTATTTCGTTAGGTATCACGTCATGGTTTGTTAGTTTTTTTTTTGGAAATAGCAAATGATTCCAAAATCACACCACACAAATTTTATCAATATCATAAACGTACGTATGTCTTAAACGAAAATAGTTAAGTTTAGCTCATAGACATCTAGTTGGATAATGATAATATTAATATGAGACTATCTCGAAATCACGACATATCTTTCTAAAAAAATAAAATTAAAATTTAATTTTTATTAAATTAAAAATTAAATTATTGTCTGAGTAATCGCGTAACGAACAAGCATACAAAAAAGTTAAATAAAAAAAGCAGCGGACTTGATAACTTTGTCCTTTTTGGGGTCGGTTAAAAAGTGAAATGTCGTTGGAGTATTTCGGTTTGAACTTGTTGAGGGGCAACAACCGGAACCTTAACATAACACAAAGATACTCGTATCATTACGTCATACTTTCCATATGACCGATAGGTATTATATTTTTTATTTAAAGACTAAAGATTTTACTCTAGTAAAAAGAAATGTAGCATATATTTTCTATTGTTAAGTATTTATTCGAGTTCGGATCCCGATAGGACAGATATTTGTGTAAAGAACAATTACGTAGCTTTACGCCCATATCCCCGAAGAGGTAGGCAGATGCACCCACGGCTAGCCGAAGACACTAAGTCCCATAACGTGATAGGTGGTAAGCCTGTCGCCAACCGGGCACATATCCAATACCGAGCAACATTCTTTTTAGAAAGTTTGAAATCCCAAATTTTCTTTTTGTTGCTCAACCCGGGATTCGAACCCAGGACCTCATGCAGTCAAGTCCAACACCTGAACCGCTAGACCACAGAGGCGACCAAAGAGGAAAGTACAATTAGATGTCTGAATTTCCGGATCTGGGTGTTTATCAACTGTAGGTAGTAGGTAGTAATGTAGGTACTTCCATATATTAGGATTGTTGACTAGCATCCATAAGACAAGCATATAATTTACTTACTTTTGGGGTACTTTTCCGGAGATATTTAGTTGTTATTATTATTTATTTAATGGGAGTTTTGGCGTCTACAGAAAAGATAGACGCCGTTTTTTTGTAACTATTGAATTTCGTGTCTGTATTGAGTGTATTTAGTTTATATTGGTGGCATTGGTGAACATTGGTGAACATTGGTGGCACGAACAGACGATTTTTTGAAAAGGTAGATCATGCTTCCGAAATGGCTCTATATACATTTTATCAAAATCCGATATATGTTGATTGAAAACTCAAAGTTTTCACTCTTTCTCTGATTTCACTGTTACGAATGCGGTCGTCGTGCATCACAGTTTTTTTTGTATTTTCGTGTTATATTTAACAAAATTTAATTTTCCTGTAACATATGTTTAAATAAACTTCAAGTTCATGCATTTAAATTATTTATTACAAATACCGCTCTTTTGTAATTATAATTTTTGTAAATGTAATCAGTCTCGGCGTGTACACAATTTGGATGTAACAAACTGGTTAAAGTAATTGCTTAATTATGCATTCTTTGTCGTTTTGCAATCTTCCAAGTATTTTAAGATGTTAAG
Source organism: Calephelis nemesis (assembly GCA_002245505.1). NCBI lineage: Eukaryota > Metazoa > Arthropoda > Insecta > Lepidoptera > Riodinidae > Calephelis > Calephelis nemesis. The sequence goes on from NJDD01000506.1 coordinate 542,581, forward strand.
ATTTTTCTTTTTGTGAATCTTGTTTATAAAAAAACCTATTTCCCTTGGATATAATTGAACGGATTGATAAGTTTTGTTAATTATTTATTGCCAAGGGAAATTTCTTATAAAAAAACATGGAAAAAACATGGGAACAGGAAAAGACGATGATTCAATTTATTCAAAATGACAAGCGATAAGAACCTTACACGAAAAAACAGTATTCAAAGCTAGGGCAGGATACTGCCTACTGGCTCAGCCCTTTACAAAAAGAAATTACTTAGTCATTACTATACATAGTCGTTATTCATTTAAAAGATGCCTAAATATGCTCATTTTTTAGACAATTATTGCAAAAAGGTTCATATGAACTAGGAAAAACAACATTTTAATATTTTCAATACAAACTGAAATAGTGGAACGAAATGTGGCCGAAGAGCTAGTATTCAAATATAGGTATATATTTAATCAGATAATAAACATATTTAATAAGATAATAAAATCAGATAAACATATCATTTAGGTAAGCGACGAAACTATATATTATAATAAATAATAAGTAGAACTTAAAAACCACTTGTTAGATTTTGATCCAAGTTATATGCAAGCACCATTGTATCAGGGCTTGTCTTTCGGAAAAATAATCATCAAAACTTAATCATCAAAAGCTTGACTAACTAATTGACAAAATAATCTCTCTATAAAAGAATCATCAAAGGTTATTCATAGTTGACAATAATCGTTCTATAAAAAATCATCAAAAGTTATTCATAATTGATAATGATAAAAAAATCATCAAAAGCTATTCATAGTTGACGATAATATTTTGATAAAAAATCATAAAAAGTTATTCATAATTGACAATAATCTTTCGATAAAAAAAATCATCAAAAGTTATTCATAATTGACAATAATCTTTCGATATAAAAATCATCAATAGTTATTCATAATTGAAACTAATCTTTCGATAAAAAAATCATCAAAAGTTATTCATATAATCTTTCGATAAAAAAATAATGAAAAGTTTATCATAATTGAAACTAATCTTTCGATAAAAAAAAACATCAAAAGTTAGTCATAATTGACGGAATTATCGCGTAATAAACGTTCAAAAAAACGCATAGACGAATTTCATAGTCGAATTATAAAGTTCACGATCTCTTGTGCTATAGTTCAAGGTATTTTAGCTAATTACAAGCACACCGTTCAAGTCTATCTAATTGCTTTAACGGCGGTTTTCGCGACATTTCATAGACTATTAATTATAAACTGAAATATCATATAATAATATCACTAGTTTACCGGTAGGCCGCGATCGATGTCAGAATCTATAATATATTACAAACGCATAACTTTATCTGTCTGTTTGTTGCTTTTTCACGGCTAAATCGCTATATTGATTCGCATGAAATTTGATGTGCATATATCTAACAACCTGACTTTAAACATAGGCTTTGTTTTTTTGTAAATAAACCCCCCAAAACCTACAGGAAGGAAGGGAAGTCATAACTATACCACACGGATCAAATTGCGGGCAACATTAAATTTCATTGAAACCGCTGAACCAATTATGATGAAATTGAATATGTATATAGCTAAAGATCCGGATTTAATCATATATTGTTTGTAAAAAAACTAAACCCCAAAGGACTTACTCGTTTAAAAGTTGTTATTAATTTACGATAACGACGCCACGAACGAACGAAACAACTAATCTATATGTATAAAAATCAATTTCTGTTCGTTAGTCTCGCTTAAACTCGGGAACGGCTGAACCGATTTAGCTAATTTTGGTTTTGAATTATTTGTAAAGGTATAAAAGATAAGAAAAAGGAAAAAACTTGCGAGAAAACTAAGAAAAACAACATTTTACTTTTTCCCAAACAAACTGAACGGGTGGAACTAAATGTCTGTATTAGTAGTAATTAAATGTCTGGGCATATTACACAAATTAATCTAACTAAATCAATGTCGGTGAATTATATGCTTGTGTCATTGATAGTGTTGGTCAACGAAACTAATACCAGAGATTAGTAAATGTGTACATTGTCTCTGCTTATTAGATACCTATTACGAGTACAATCCTAAATTTCAAAAATGTACTTTAACCCTCGACTTAACCTATATGTATCTTCACGCCCATATCCCCGTAGAGGTAGGCAGAGGCACAACCAGGGCACCCACGACTAGCCGAAGATACTAAGTCCCATAATGTGATAGGTGGCAAGCCCATCGCCAACCGGGCACGTTTCCAATTCCGACCAACATTTTTTTATAACAAAATTGGGAAAATCCAATTTTCTTTTTGTTGGCCGACCTGGGGTTCTAACCCGAGACCTCATACAGTCAAGTCCAACACCCGGACCGTTCGACCACAGAGGCGACCTATATGTAACATATCAAAGAACCACCTCGATCACAGACACACACACACACACACACACATTACACTTATAACACACCTCTTTTTTATCACGTCTTAAAACTAGATTCCTTAATCAGATACTACTTCGCAAGAGACGGAAGGTATAGTTATGTGTATGTCGAATATATATAGATACTATACATACTATAATAATGCATTTTGTTTAGATTGAAGATGTGGAAATGGAGTTGGAGTTGCTTTTTAGCTGACTCCAAATAAGGAGGAGGTCTTTATTCGACTGCATTTTTTTGTGTTTCTTATTTGTATTTTATGTTTTTACGCCACTACCGTATCTATTCCAACTGCCATATGTAATGATACTGTCAAGTTCTGGCCCGGAGGGCAGGGTAGCCGGTAGATTTGTACAATAGGCCTAATATCCTGGCTACACGACAGCGATCAACCTATATCATCTATGGTATCTACGAATATCATTTATCACCAGGAGAGCCGTGTGCTTGTTAGCACACCTCTCACATAAAAAAAGCGCTATTACTTAGCCAATAGCCAACCGATTTTGATAGTACTTTTTAGGAAGATAGGTCATGCTTCCGAAATAATCCCATGTACTTTTTATCAAGATCCGACAAGCAGTTTTCGCATACATTTTTCGTTTATATTGATGATCTTATCAATAATATGTCATCCAAAAAACGCATTATTAAGTGTTATACTTAAAAACGACTTATAGGCCACTATGTAAAAAAGTAAAATTTATGTGTGACCATTTTGGAATCATTTGCTATGTTTTGAGAAAAGAATTATCAAATTGAGACGTGTTATCTAATGAAAGAGCTGGAGCCGGTTTTTAAAATGAAATGAAATTTTGTTATTTGCAGAATATGTTTGATAAAAAGTTGTTAAAAATAGATTTAAGCATAGCAACATTTTGTACTATATTTTGGTGTGCAAATATTCATATTTTTTTAACGATTTATGTTTATATTATTTATATATATGTTTCAAAATTAAACTCACAGCGCTTATAAATATTTTTAATAAGGTTCATAATATATTAAAAATAATTTTAAATGTAGATTATTTTTTATCTAGTTATCAGTGTTACTGCGTTTAAATTATATTGATCACAATATTACGGGATTATGTCTTTAATATCGTGATATTGTATTGTTGGATTATTCAATGACTAATTGTAACTATCTTGTCGTTCAACTACATACACTAATTAGAACCAGGCGCTTGTGTAGATTAGACAGGGTTGAGACAACTAATTTCATTGACAATAATTAATTTATTAATTAATTCTTGATGCTTGGTTTTCTAAGCGATATCTATGAAAATTAATCACGACAATAATACGCACAAATATAGGACAAAATATGCGATTGAAATGAGAGCGCTACGATAAATCTGTGATGTAGCGCTTGAAAGCAGTCAGTGCTTTCGTAACAGTGAGATCCGAGAAAGAGTGGGATAGAATGAGTGTTGGTGTAAAAATGAGAAAGAGCATGCTCCGTTGGTTCGGCCATGTGGAAAGAATGACATATAAAAAATTGAAAAAGCAGATATACAATGCGAATGTGGATGGATGTAGGTACTCCGGGGAGATCAAGGTTGACATTCCACGATCAGATTACTCGAATATTATCCGAGGGTGGTGTCAAGTCTCCAAAACCAGCGTCATCATCATCATCATTTCAGCCATAGGACGTCCACTGCTGAACATAGGCCTCCCCCGTTAACTTCCACTGCGACCGGATGGAAGCGGCCTGCATCCAGCGAGACCCCGCGGCCCTCATAAGGTCTATGCTTCGCTTGCCGGTACGTGGTCTCCACTCGAGAACTTTTCTGCCCCAACGGCCATCAGTTCTCCGCGCTGTGTGCCCCGCCCACTGCCACTTCAGCTTGCTAACCCGGCTGGCTATGTCGTAAGAGACTTCGAAGATATATAATATGTATTTTGGACAAAATTTTGGGTAAATAATAATTAAGCACGGTAAAACTGCAAAATATCAATTGCAATTACCTCATTGTATCTTTGATACTTGTTCTTGTTTTTGATCTTTATTTGATAATTTTTTTTAAGATAGCTAAAAATTCAGAGATAATGCCACATCCTAGCTCCAGGTTGGCAGAGGTTGGTGTCTAAAGGTGGCATGAATTTCTTACCATCAGAAAAACCGTGTGCTTCTTTGCCTTCTAATATCATAAAAAACACATTCTAAAAATGTGTTCTGCTGACCATAATAACCATCTAATCATTTTTAAAAATCGTCAATGTACCACTCTTATAGATATGTAGATAATGTTAAAACAACTTTTAAATAGAAAAAAATGGCAAAAAATGTGTTAAAACTTAGAACGTAACATTCTTATCAGACATCAATTAAAACGTAATAAAATTATCGTTAAATCGATTAGCGTAATGTAATCCATTATGCGGTTGGTATTAATTAAGAAGTGTTTAAACCAATTAATATGGAAGTGTTAAAAAGTGGTACAATCCATTTAAACTTACAAACAGAATTTAGTACTATAAGAGAGTTATCACGGGGGAATATACCGTGGAGCCGCCGTGCTAGGAGAGTAACTATATATTTTGATAGAGGAAGTCCCACTACTTTTTGCTTAAACCATATTATTATATATTTATATAGATGGCTATGGGCAGGCCATATTGCTCGCAGAACCGACAACCGTTGGGGAAGAAAGGTTCTCGAGTGGCGGCCCTGCACCGGAGGACATAGTGTTGGGTGACCTCCCACACGGTGGACTGATGATCTGGTCAAAGTCGCGGGGAGTTGCTGGATGCAAGCGGCTTGTGACCGTGACTTGTGGCGTTCATTGGGGGAGGCTTAAATCCAGTATTGGACGTCCTCCAGCTGTTGACGATGATGATGATAGATTTGTGAGTGCGAATATTTATACCAACATTTTATTTGTGTGTCCATTTTTTTAAGAATTCCAGTCTGTATGCGTACAGATCGGTCAACTGTCGCGTGTTGATTTTCGCAATGCTCTTTGTTTAAAAAATGTTATAACGTTGTATAGAACAAGACAAAATCCGAAGAAAATCGTTTCAATATAACAGAATGTTACAGGAATTGTTTGTGTATTGCGTGTATTCTATGAATATACTCGTAAGCGTAAATGCATTGGTGATTTTAGATTTGACTACCAAATTGCTTGGTGATGATGGGGCATATCATTTCAACCTAATCTACACTAAAGTTGATATTTCAGATTTCATGACCAAATTGATCGGGTGTAATTTGAAATCTCTGCAACGAGCCTAACACCATGTTTATTGTATAAATTCTTTTTTCGTTCTTTAGATCAGCGTTTCTCAAATTTCCCCAAAATTCGATAACAATCTACAAAGACGTGAAAACTGCAAGGTGCGCTACATCCCACCGCACCGTGTCTCCTGCAATCTGAAATATTCCGCTTGGTAAGTTCAAACGGTTTTTTTGTAGATTGATTTAAAGTTCGACAAAGTTGTTAGTGTATAACTGTAGGTAAAATAATCTAATTGATTCAGTTTGTGCTAACAAGTATATAGTCACGAAGGGGCAGTTTGAAAATTACCAGGTCATGGCAGAACAACGTTTGGGAAACGCTGCTTTAGATGTCACATTTTTCCTTGTAAAAGTAAAATGAAAGCTGTCAAAGTCATTTTTGGAATACCGTGAGCTCTAACCGTGTATAGCAGAAATTAAACTAAAGATGTAAGTTTGTACTGTATGTTATCTATGTAGTGAGATAAGTTTTGTGAAACGTGGCGTCTGCGAGTGGAAATCACACCGTGAATTTTCATACGACTTTAAGTGATCGATCGTTCTAACGCTGTATTTATTACACGATTCCGCAAAGTTTCCTTATTTCGACGGCGATCTTTGGAATAATGGTTGAGTCTTTTGTCTTGCAAAGTTTTGATATAGCCATTGAGACGGGTTTAAAATAAATTGATATCTGGCCGCTGAAAGAATGTATTTTTCGCATAGAATCTGTAACTTGGAAGCTATTTTTCAAAGTTTTTCTGGTTAGACATCACAGTGTTAGTGACGGCAAGCCTATGCTCGACTTTTACGAGCTGCCTGGCACAGGAAGGAAATCTCTTCTACAAAGGAGCTCGGACCAAAACGGGGAGAAACTGTTGCCTGCGGCTTCATCCGCGTTTTTACAGGAACCTCTTTTGCGATCGAAATTAAAAGTAGCTTATATGTTAATCCAGTCACAATCTATCTGTGTTCCAAATTTCATACGATTTGTATGAAATTTTCATTCAGCCATTCGAGTGTGAAAGGGTAACAAAAATTCATACATACATCCTCACAAACTTTCACAATTATAATAGTAATAGGATTTTTTTTAATTAACACAGCGAAAAAGCAGATGGTTCTTTTATTCCTATTGTGTAAGTTTACATAGTCTTCTACCACTACTGGTCTTCATGGTATTGACCAAGTCAACCTATGCTCGCCTGTTACAAACTGCCAGGAATGAGGACACGTGGTCTAGCGTATACAGGAACCGGATCAATTCTGGGAAATGTATAACATATTTGAAAGTTGTGACCCACATAGATCCGTATCCTAAAATAGGACTCGAACTTGGTTACGACTACGATTCAGGAACTGTCATTCCGTAGTTTACTGTCAAAGTGACAGCACTTAATTAAAGTCAGTTTGAGTGACGTCCTGGGCTACGGGCCATATAAATAGAATTAAGTATCTCTGGAGATTGATCTAATCCTTTATTCATTCACAACGGATCCAGAGAGCATAGAACTAGAATAGTATCTTAATTTTAATAACTGACTCATTTATCGCCTCTTAGGTATAGCGGTCGGACTTGACTTCATGAGGTGCCGTGTTCGATCCCCGGGTCGGAACACAAAGAAGAAACAGAAAATGTATATATTGTAAATAAAAAATAACGGGATTGGATATGCGACCGGTTGGCGATAGACTTGCCACCTATCACACAGTAGCCTTTGGCTAGTCGAGGCTGCCCTTGCTATGCCTCTGCTTAACTATTCGGGGATATGGGCGTCAATATGCTTTAATAACTGAACAAAACAGAAGGGGTATTTATTTTGTCTGTAAGTTAATTTGTATGTTACAGGATCATTCTGCCATTCATGAATGGACGACGATTTTACGTAAGGAAGATTATAATTCATTTATTTTTAAAAAAAGTTCAACATTTATAAATTTAAACTGTAAATTAAAATATATAAAACATACATTTTGAATTAAGTACGACAAGTAAGTTATAATGCATTTGAAAAAAAAATGACTTTGGTTTTGATCTAAAAGTGGTTTTAGAGTTATATCTAAATGCATATTTTTGTTGTATACATAAGTAATGTAATAATAAAATCATTAGCATGCATTTCAGCATTAAATAATGAACTAGTATAGATTTATCTGATAAACGGTTTTTAGCTTATTTTTACAAATTTTAAAGTAACTAACAACTTCGCCCCAAACAGTATTTGAACCTCAACCCTTTCGTTTCAAGCCAGCCAATGCTCTAACCAGTTGAGCTACGGAGGATCAAATTTTAAATTCATTCTATTGGTACTTTACAAACACATCTCTCGCTATGCATCTTCGCACATCTCTGGTGGAAACGCAGCCTTAAAATACCAGTTTGCTGTAAATCGATGTAATAAATGCTTCTACAGAGATACCTTGCATCAAAACTTAGTGCCAACTATTTACGTTCTCCAACAGAGTTTAGAGTAGATCTCTAAACTTTAGTGCTCGATCACTCCTCGTCCTATTCATTTCACAACAATTCCACTAAGTTTCCTTCCCGCGACACTGATCTGAATAATTTTAGAGTTCTTCCTTTTGTCTAAACTTGCGTACAACCACAGTAATGTAATTTTATTAAAAAGTAGATAAGATGGATTTCCTGACTTGAATGGAGAAAAATTAAGTAATGTTATTGAAAAAATAAACTGCAATATTGAATCTATAATATAAAAATGAATCGCTAAATGTGTTGGTAAGCGCATAACTTCCGAAAGACTGGATGGATTTGGCTAATTATTTTTTTATTGTTTTATTTATTATCAGGTGAAGGTTCTTATGAAGAGAAAAACCGGGAAAGTTGCAGGGAAAAAGGGAAAATAATACTTTATTATTTCCCAACCTGACAGGGTGGAACGAAGTTCGCCGGGACTGCTAGTGAATACAATAAAATTATTTATATTAACCGTTCCTGGACAACAGCTGAAGCAGTAGTAGTAGGTGATATACTCGTGTTTAGGGTTCCAAAGCCAAATAATAAAAACTGGAACCTTATACGTCATGTCTATCTGTCTGTCTGCCGTCCTTATGTCACATCCACTTTTTCCAAAACTATAAAAACTATACTGTTGAAACTTGCTATTTGATATTTGCTATAATTTTACCACTAAATGAGAGAACGATACAACTATAAAATATGTAATATAGTTTACCATGTAAACTTAAATCGAAAATTAGTTTGAAAGATATCCAGTAAGTAGTTATATTTTTTTAAAGATTACGAGGGTAGGTTCAGAGGTCTTGAGGGTCATGACCCATTTAACTATGCTCGCCTCTTACAAGCTGCCAGACGTTGTGACTGAGACCTAGGTTGAAAATTTAAGAGCAAATCGCTCGGGTTTCATTCAAAAAAGTTGCTAAGAGCCTCCGAAATCAGCGTGTTTATATGAAAAGAGTAATGAATGTGGGGAAAGATAGGCAGATCTGCAAATATAGTTACATTTGGCAGTAGGTAGGTAGGTAGTATTAAGTAGCAAGAGACTAGTCGTGAAAATATAATACAGTCGAATTTAGAAACTCCTCCTTTTTTGAAGTCGGATAAAGAGAGGTTGACCAGTCCATATATTGTGACCTTGTCTTTAATAATAAAAAATATCTATGGACAAGTTGCACAAATTGAATCTAACGCCAAAGTAAGCAAATTATATGCTTGTGCTATGGGTGTTAGTCAACGATACTAATACATAAAAATACTTAAAATTAGATACAAGAATAAATTAAAAAACATCTAAGCCCGGAAATACAGACATCTAAATGTTCATCACACAAATGCCTGCCCCCTCGGGAATCGAACCCGAGCCTCACGGGTGGTCGGCGTAGTGAGGCCACTCGACCAACGAGTCAATCTATGTCTATATATATGTGTGTATGTGTAGATGAAGACCGAGAGATAATAAAATCGATTATCTTGGATAATCTAAAAAAGAATCTAAGCCATTTAATCTAATTTCGAAGCTTGATATAATCCATTTACATTTCCCAATAGAATTTACAGACTTTTCAAGTTTTTAAGTGGCCGATCGGTAATCGCTATAGTTCCCAACTCCTCAAAGTTATATTACGCTGGTGATCTTGTAATAATAGCTCAGTCAATTTTGTTTTATAGCTTTGTTTATAGCCCTCATATTTGAGGTTTAACTTAAATAGATCATGTTTTGCTGAGATTGGACTGAAACGGGACAAATAATAAATATCATTGGACAAATCACACTTATTGATCTATCGCCTCTATCACGTTAATTTAATATACAATAATATAATGTTACATGACTTATGTAATTAAAATATGATAGTATATCAATCTATACATATAATAAATCTGTAGAAGGGTCAATTCTGTACATTGAAAATATTGAAAAAATAAGTGCCCCTGCTGAAAAGGTAGATCATGTTTCCGAAATGGCCCCATATACCTTTCATTAAAATCCGATATGTTGTTTTTTGAGTTTATTATATAAATATCTTTAATATGTCATCATCCTTTTATATTAAAATATGTTCCTATTTAATAATCTATACATATAATAAATATGTAGAAGGGTTTCTGTACATTGAAAATACTGAAAAAAAAAACGGGGGTGTTACTGGATCGATACCAAACCCAAATATGTGATTAATTTTTTTTGTCTGTATGTCTGTATGTTCAGGCATCAAGTGAAAACTAACGGTTCGATTTCGATGAAACATGGTATAATTATACCTTATTATCCTGGACATAAAATGGGATACTTTTTTTCCTGGAAAAATACGTAGAAAAAAATCTTAATTTTTCAGTTTTAACACGCGAAGACCAACATCCGCGCGGACGGAGTCGCGGGCGGAAGCTAGTAATTAATAACATTTGTTAAAAATACCACTTAGAACCTTTTGTCGTAAACCATATAGAGTATTTGTCAAATAAATGCTGGCACACGGTCATTTATTTTCAAGCTTTTTGACTCACATAACAAAACTGCAGTAATGTAGATATTTTAACACATATTATAGGAATATTAAAGGAAAAAATATAGATGTTATTATTGTGGAAATAGTTAAAATTGAAAACAAATATCATATATTATATTATTTTTAAAGGTAACAAACTAAGCTGGAATTCTCTCAACATTTCAGACCGCTCGAAACTTTTTCATATAAGGTTTAATAAGTGGCTAGCGTCGTTAGTGATACATTAATGATACATTTTTTTTTATGTTATAGGAAGGCAAACAAGCAAACGGATTTCCTGATGGTAAGAAATTCACGCCGCCTAGAGACACCAAAGATGGTAATGGTGCGTTGCCAACCTGAGGTCAGGATGTTAGGCCTCGAGCAAAAGTAAGTTTACCGGCTACCTTACCCTCCGAACCGGAACACGTCAGGACGTTATGGCGGCAGGAATAGGTAAGGCGGTGGTACCAATCCGGGCGAGTGGCTGCGAAACTCTACCACCTAGTAAACATTTCAAGTAAATATTGAGTAATAATAATAATCATTGAGAAATACTGTACTGTATGCACTGTTTGCTAACTCAAATATATACAAAATTAAACAATAGTTTAACTCGGCCCTGTTTTTGAATTAAATACCTACAGCCGTGCGATGCGTCAAGGACATCAAAATGCGATAGGGCTACACGCATTAAGTTTTATTACTGTACGCCTTGTTACCTGTACGTACGCCGTACGTCTATCGGCTAAGCTAGTTGTGACATTACTGACACACATGATAACGACTTGTTCAATGATAGCTAGCCAATGTTTTTTGGGACAGCTTCTATTTCTGACACCTAAAGGTTTTATGCAGTTTATTTTGCGTGGAACAGATTTTCATCCAAACTTTCATCACCTAATATAGACGTGTAGGTAACGGCTTTTAATAAAACTAGCCTACATTTGAACCTGGGTCTTTGATGCAAGTAGCGTATCCAATTTCATCGCAGTACGTCAAAACGTAACAGACACAGAGAAAGACCGACTTTCGCAGTTATATTTTTAGGGAAAAGTATGGATTTAACAATGAAGTTTCATTTAAATTCGTTTAAGTAGTTGTTATTGCTAGAGTAACTAACAAGGATTAAATTAATAGGATATTGAATCATTTGAGATTTGGCAATCGATACTCTCTACCAACCCCGCAAGAGACTTGACGTGAGGATATTTATGTTTAAAATTCATGAGGTCATGGGTCCTATTCTCGGGTTAGGCAACAAAAATAAATTCCGTTTTTTATGTTTTCTAATAAAAAGAACGTTACTTATGGCCAATGGGTCCAGTTGGCGGTAAGTTAGCCACTTATCACATAGAACTTAGTGTCTTCGGATAGTCGTGGTTGCCTTGGGTGACCTCTGCTCTGCCTTCTTTCACTGGGTTTCTTTTGCCGAATCTTCTCAGTATGTAGCCGCGATTCCGGTCCGGTGGTAGTTAATAAAAAAGTCGACGCGCACAAGTACCACTTGTATGGTCCACGTGGTTAATGTTTTTTCTGATTCTGATTCTGCCTAACTCTTCAGAGATACGGGCGTAAAGTTGTTTTAATTTCAAAAATTAGATAATAGATAAAAATTTAAATTTATTATACAAGGTTATGAAATTTTTTTCATTCCATCCAATCTTTTGATCAAGTTAAAACCTTGGTTCGTTTGGCTCGTTAGAGATATGTAATAAAGTTTTCCGAGAGGCCAATTAAACTTTTCAACGAGAGCAAAATAAATGTATTACGAATTCTAGATGTTGAAGGTCTGAACCAAAATAATGAATTTTACGTTTTAGACCGGAACTTGATATTGTTTCTAAGCATTAGTGTGACCCAAACATGGTTATCTTATATAACGGGTATCTTCACGCCCATATCCCCGAAGAGGCAGGCAGAGTCAGACCATAGAGAAGATAAAAATGGTTATTGTTTAGTAAATGACCTAGTTGGTTCCTGCTTGATCTCAAACCTCAAAACTTTTTTAGAAATTACAGTAGAAATTCGAATACCCCTTATTAGTGTTATTACAGAAACTGGACGTGTTTATAATTGTTATAAAAAATACTCGCGTAGCCTTTACAAAAGAGCTAACACAAACTCGTGTTCACCCTATAAATTTTATAGTAGAAATTTGCGTGCCCTTTTTTTATAAGTATTATAACACAAACTAGCGTACCTCTTATGAATTTTATAACCATATATATTAAAAAATGTTAAATAAAAAAATGATATATAAATCATAATACTCTTTTATGGTACGCACATATTGGTTTGCACGAATAAGCACCAACACACTTATGCAAACGTCTATTTGAAACAATCCCTGACCTTCTCGTTGGCCGAAAGATTAGCGTACTAAGCTAATGCCATAGATCTACATGCTCCCGTCGGAAATCGAATTCCGAATAGATACGAGTATCTAAAACTACATCATGCTTTGGGACTGGATATTAAATACCTTTATTCTGGTATTTATTACTATTTTTATATAATTATGACGAGCGCTTAATCTAGAGGAGGGGCAAACCGGGCAATTGCCCGGGGTGGCATA
>NJDD01000506.1:555841-566599 GCA_002245505.1 Calephelis nemesis
TCGCTAAAACTCGAGAACGGCTGAACCTAGGCTGAAACTAGGAAAACCAATACTTAAAATTTTCCCAAACGGAGCGGGTGGAACGAAATTCGCCGGGACAGCTAGTTTTGAATAAATATCTTAAAACGAAACTTATTTTGGTTCATTAATATCGGCAGGGAAAATATGTCTTCATAGGTTAAAACGACACTATCTAAGGAATAACGCATGAGTAAAAGGCGGCAAATATTATTTTGCCCGGATCGCCAAAATAGCTGGATTGGGCGCTGATTATGACACTTTGCATTTTATGTTGGGAATGGTAATTAATTGTCGAAAAAATATATCTAAATGCACCTTGCCTTGTAACTGGCAAGTAATAACTCATTAAAAATACTACGTTTCAATTATAAAAGGCAACACATAAATCTTTAATTGATACAAACGTCAAATCGGTCATCATAGCGTACCATTATTATAGTGCCGTCGACTTACACAGCATAAATTATAATTTGTCGTGGGATTTTTATTAATACCTCTGTGTTTTTACTCGTACGAATTATTAAACAATTTATTCATATGTTATCAGTTATGTTAATGTTTTGAAATACGCAGCATAGCAGCTAACTGACCCCTATATCCCCCCCCCTTTATACCCCTACAACGTATTATAATGGGGTCTGATACCGACAATTCTGTGTACCTACTTGAACAACGCTGTCTTTTGGTTTAAGCAAGTTTTAAAAAGTGTAAAAAATATATACCAAATGTAGGTACTTAATTTATTAATTTACATAAAATATTTTAAAAACAAGTTTTTTGTTTTATTCCATTTTTTTACAAAGTTTTGGATTTTAATATTTTATTTGTGCACCCATATTTTGTAGGTTAAATATTAATCCGCCATTTTGTTTCGACGGCCATTTTGAATAGACAAGAAGACTGAATAAGCACTTGGTTTTGCATTGTATTAGGAACTAATGAATAATTTCAAATTTGAAGTAAACCGTTTTAAAATATAGTTCTAAGATGTGAACTTTATAAATAAACTAACAAATGACCTGGACAAGTTAAATAGAATGTGTAAAAGATGAGTTTAGACAGCACAACAGGTCGGTAATAAAATGTCACTTTGGTAATTGTACAAATGGACATGCTCTTTGCTCAAGGGCCCCAAAGGAACGACTCGGGGCTAAGAACATATGATGTGAAGTTTTCTATATACTTTTACTGTGTTAGTCAAGGTCCTCTAAGTAAAATAAAATGCCAGCCTCTAGTCTGGCAGCTAGCAAGAGGCGAGCATAGGTTAAATGTGTTATGCTGCTGGTGAAGTGCTGTGCAACTTGCCTTCCACCTTAGAATCCAGCATATTACTCATTCCTGCCGCAATAACGACAGTGTAATTTTCTGGTTTAGAGGGTAGAGTATCCCGGCCAGAGAACGACGACACACCAAAAGCATCTATGGTGAAACTCAAGGTGACCTTGATACTGAAATGCAGGCCTTCGGACTTTATAAAATAAAGAAATAAACATCTTCAGAAACTAATAGTTAAATCTTGTATTATTTAAAAAAAGGTATAAGATACTAGCCTACCCGGTGAACTTCATATCGCTTATTTACAGCTACTAACAGTTTGTATGGATTAAAGCATTGTATTTCCATTTTTCGCTGTAATTTTTTCGGGTTTTGTTTTACATAAGAACATTTTCCTTATTATATATAACGAATTAAAACATAATGAGTAAAATCAGTCCACCAGTACAGGCGTGATACGATAACCAGGCGAAATGGGCTACATATACATATACTCGTATTTATACTAGCAGATTAGGCGAACATCGTATCGCTTGACATAACAGCTAGAAACAGTTAATGGTTTGATTTCAATTGTGATTTCAAAATGGTAGTTTTTTTATGACATTGGAAGGCAAACAAGCAGACGGATTTCCTGATGGTAAGAAATTTCCGCCAAAGGTGGTAATGGTGCGTTGCCAACCAGAGGCCGGGATGTTAGGCCTCGAGCAAAAGGAAGTTTACCGGCTACCTTACCCTCCGAACCGGAACACGTCGTGACGTTATGGCGGCAGGAATAGGTAAGGCAGTGGTACCAATCCGGGTGAGTCGCTGCGAAACTCTACCACCTAGTCAGATGTCACGGTGTTAGTGACGGCAAGCCTATGCTCGCCTTTTACGAGCTGCCTGGCACAGGAAGGCAGATGGTCTATTCTACAAACGAGCCCGGACCAACACGGTGAAATAGTGTGGATTTTCCCACTTTTCCAGCAATTTTCCCGGTTTCTATCTTCATACGATCCTTCTGCTGATAATAACCAATACAACAAAAAAAAGAATTAGCTAAATTGGTCCATCCGTTCAAGCGTGATGCCACGACCACGCGAAATGGGGTTTAATTTTTATATATATTATATATCTAATAAACCGTAGATGTTCACGGTGCGGTGCCGACCCGACAGGGACCTTTGGCATGTATTTTACTATTACCAGTTAATCTCATCTCTTAATTGCAACAATCGGAAATAACAACATTAAATATTTATTGAGAAACCGTTATATTACAGTATCAGAGCTAATCTGGAAGCCGAAAGTTAGTATTTGTTTTGTCTATTGTCAGCCAGTGCTGACCTCATTATCTAAGAATGAGTTTGCAAAAGTACTAAACAGTAACAAGAAAGCTGGTTTTCGTTTCCTTAATAATATATTTCTTGTTAGCCGAACCGACGAACGACGAACGCTTAACATTAACAGATACTAACAGTTTGCATAGATTAACAGCATTGTTTTTCCAATTTCACCTACAATTTTCTTTTCATAAAAACTTTCTGACAATAACTACCTAGCATAACAAAGAGTATTATCAAAGTTGGTCCATCAGTTTTTTATCATTTTGAAGTTTATCAAAAATATAAATTTATAAAAAATATTATTAAAGAAATTGCTTACCAACGTCATGTTCCAGTTTGGAGGATAAAATTTATGGTGAACTTGCACATTGGGCCTATTAACTCGATGCATGAGCAGGGGTAGGCAGAGATTCAACCAGGGCACCCACGACTATCCGAAGACACTAAGTCCCACAATGTGATAGGTGGCAAGCTTATCGCCAACCGGGCATATTTCCTATCCCGAGATAAAACCACAGAGGCGACATATCAAAAAATAATTTAAAACCGACTTCAAATATTTCATATTCGATCATTATTTTTTCAAAAGATAACAAATAACTCCGAGTTGGTCCCACGATACTTGGTTTAGATGTTGATAATGTCGTCAACATAGATAAAAATCTAGGCATCATTAAGTACAACTCAAGGACCAATAACCACTAGTCAGATCAGGATACAACTATCTACTTGTTTTTCATAGAAAAAATCATCAAAATCGGTTTATTATTAGCCAAATAATCACGTAACTAACATAAAAAGTACTAAACAATACAGTCGAATACAGAACATCCTCCTTTTTTAAAGTCGGTAAAATTAATATGGGACCACTTCGGAAACATGACCTTGCAACAAAATCAGTTCATTGTTGGCGAAATAATCACGGAACAAACATAAAAATATGACATAAAAACATACAATCGAATTGTGAACATTGTCTTTTTTTAAGGTGGTTAAATATCTACGAAACAAAAAGTGAAGTCTTTTTGTTTCTTAGATATTTTGTTATGCTTATGTAATTTAATGTATAGTTACGTGTAACATGAATGTAGCTTTCTGCGTCGTCTGTCCCTTTCACGTTGCTGTTCAAATAAGAGTCCTTAGGTTGCAACAAGCATGAAACTGACTAATTATAGAATATTCTGATTGCAAGCTCAGTTTGAATGACGACAAAGAGGGCCAAGTGCGAGTCGGACTCTCACGTGAAGGTTCCTGAGGAGATCTACAACACGTATCTTTTTAAACGTTCTACGATTATTTCAGAAGCGTATATCAATTAAAAAAAATGGTGTCAGTATGTAGTTTGATTGTTAAATGTTTAAAAAGACACTGTTACAGTTGAAAATGTCAAGGCTGCTTCATCTCCTTCTTTTACTCGCTTCTGCCTTTAACTATGTACACGTTTAAGTGACTTCGTGATAAGTGATAGAAACGAAAGACTTTTTTTAAACAAAGGTTATCCTTTAAAATTGCTGTAAAAGTTTGACATCTACGTTAGACGAGGGGTAAGCATACACGCCTAACGCTACCGATTAACCGCGAGGGTCGACGACGGGGCAGATATCTGTGGAATGAATGAACATCTAAATACAGAAATTTCCGGGTGTGGATGTTTAATAAATTTAATCCAGTATTTGTTTAGGTATTTTCTATGTACTTACTAGATACGTTGACTAACCTTGAGGGTGTTAGTCAACGATACTAGTAAAATATTTGCTTACACGAGCAAGTAATTTGCTAACTTCGATGTTAGTTTAATTTGTTAAATTTGTCCAAGGACATTTACTTGTTTATTTATCTTAACCCGGACTGTAAGCTGCTACTGTTTCTCATAATTTGGTGAAAATCCAGTTTTTATTTTTTGCGTTAAAAGCAAACATATTGACAAACCGACAAGCATTATTTTTCTAAATATATTATATACATGTTTAGTTTACTAACTAGTAGGTGCATTGCTTGTTTCTCTGCGTACCTCTTATATGTGGACGTGAAAATACTTTTTATATTTAAATAGTTAATAAACAAATAATAAATACGCGTAGACAAGTTAAACAAATTGAATCTAACCCCAAAGTAAGCAAAGTATTTGCTTGTGTTATGGGTGTTATTCAACGGTACTACCTAATACATAGAAGTACCTAAATAGATAACAGAATAAATTTAATAAACACCCAGACCCGGAAATACAGAGATCTAAATGTTCATAACACAAATGCCTGCCCCCGTCGGGAATCGAAGACGAGCCTCGTGGTTGGTCGACGTATAGGCGTGTACGCTAGCCACTCGACCAACGAGGCGGTGTTTAAGTATATAAATCGGTGAGACTGTGTAATCCTAAATATACATTTTCATTATATCAAGCCTTTAACATATAGGCAGACATACAAACAAACATACAAAATGTTAAAGAAATCCGTTTTTTGTCATTCGTCTACGGGTCCCTAAAACGACTGTAGAGATTAATTATCTAATTTTATAGATCTGTGGTTTCGCTTTGACGATACTGTTCAAGAGACTCTTGGTTTGTAACCTTGGTAGAGACTAATTATTGAGTATTGTGATTTCTAGTTCAGTTTGAAAGACTTCATAGCTAAGGAACTTAGTTCTTGCAAAATACTAATTATATTATAACAAGTTATCACCTCGGCTATGCCTGCGTTTTTAAGTTACTTATCTTCCTCATGGGAACTCGTTTAGATATAGGGATAAAAAGTAGCCCTTGTCACTCTCTAGCCTATTTCCATACATTAAAATCATCATAAAATATCGCAATTGCGATATAATACGCGATCTAGACGGTTAGTTAAATGATTGGAAGATGGAAACAAAGTTTCCGCCAAGGTTAGCTTTGTTGGAAGCCGTGTTTACTATTGTCTATAACGTCTTTAAAAGACCAAAAAGTCAAAGTAATAATTAGATATGAACACTATGACAAATTACATAAATAATTTATCTGACATCAACGTAAGGAAATGACATGATTGTGTTATGGATGTTAGTCAACGATAATAGTATATAGAAGTAGGTACTAAATTAACGGATAAATTTACCAAACTTCTAGACCGCCAAAAGCGAATCCACCCACGATTAACCAAAGGTTTTGGTACTATAATTTGATCTTCCCATTTCTTATTTGGCATTTCTGTCGCCAACCGTAATAATTTAAATACATTTCTAGATCTCTGTGGTCTAGCGGTTCAGTTGTTAGACTTGACTGCATTAGGTCCCGGGTTCGACTCCCGGGTCGGGCAACAAAAAGAAAACTGGGTTTTTCTAATTTTCCAATAAAAAAAACGTTGCTCGGGATTGGATACGTGCCCGGTTGGCGATAGGCTTGCCACTTATAACAGTGTGGGACTTGGTGTCTTCGGCTAATTGTAGGTGACCTGGTTGTGCCTCTGCCTATCTTTTCGAGCAGCTTTCTGCCTTTTTTTATCTAACACCAGCGTAAGAAAATTACATGATTGTGTTATGGATGTTAGTATACGATAGTAGTATATAGAAATACTTAAATTAACGGATAAACTTACTTATCTTCTGGACCGCCAAAGGCGTAACCACCTACGATTAATCTAGGGTTTTAATACTATTTTTAATTATTTGACATTCAAATTGTTTATTATTATATTTTTTTATTATTTACTAGATGTAAAGTAGAATTTCGCAGCGACTCGCTTAGATTGGTACCACCGCCTTACCTATTCCTGCCGCCATAAAGTTAGTGATTGCTTGACGTGTTTCGGTTGGGAGGATAAGGTAGCCGGTAACCTTAATTTTGCTTGAGGCCTAACATCCCGACCTCAGGTTGGCAGCGCACCATTACCACCTTTGATGTCTCTAGGCTGCGAGTATTTCTAACCATCAGGAAATCCGTCCGCGTGTTTGCATTCCTATATCATAAAATAAAAAAAATTTTGGCGATCCTGCCGCCAACCGTACACTTCTTCTTTCACGAATAATGTTATAAGAAGGATTTACAATTATTAAATACCCACATTTCTACATTAAAAGAATTTACGTTTGTTCGTTAGATTTACTTGAAGATAAATCAAAGAATGAAAGTGAAGACGGGCTTTGTTAAGCTTGATCAATTTTGTTTTATTTTGTACGACTGTTGATATAACTTCGTTGGTTGGAATGCGATGTAGCCTTCTATACATTTCACATTATATTTTTATCAATACTACGAGTAACAAGATATATAATCACCTATGTGGGCTTGAAGTCCGATATCTATTCGGTTTCGGATATATCGATTGGCGATAGGTTTGCAACCTATCACATTGTGGAAACAAAAGCCTTTACGTAGTAGTTGTACCTAATAAAATATAAAATGTCCATTTAATATTATGTAATAATAAACCGATTCTTTATTACCATACAAGAGTCAACGTAGAATAATAAATAATCAAAAACAAATAATAGATAAATACGCTTAATTGTATCTAGCGGAAATAAAAAGTGTAAAAAAAATCTGTAAAAGAAACTTTAGTGATTAATAAATAATTATGTGTCACACGATAATGCGTAGAATGCAAACTCAAACTTCCTTTCAAAGTAAGGTTTTATGACTGTCCCCCTTACATCACAAATGCGAGTAGACAATTATGTATTTTGTTGCGGAGTTCCTTTAAAACTACGATCTTTTCTAAACTAAATACTTATTATGAATAACTTTATCATATGGATTAATGCCATATTTATCCTTTGCAAATCAAGCATTACTTTAAATCGCTACTAATTGAAAAATATTTTACTAATTTATTGCCATAAAAAGTGTGATAGTGACTTTTTTAGTGAACACTCAAAGTGAAACGGTTTTGTTATTTCGCCATTGTTGATGATAAGTTTTCTCAATTACTTATCAAAATAGTTTTAACCATTAAATGGCAAGATGACATTTGACATTTTACAGAGTTTTTGATTTCTTATGATGAATCGAGGTTTTGATTTCTTATGATGAAATTACTTTCTCATCTGTTTTATTGATACTCTTTGTTTTTTAAATATAGTCAATATTCAACATATTCTTCGACGGATAGCACCTAAAACTTATCGAAGATACAAGACAGGAGTGTGCGTTAGCTATTAAACCAACGAAGCTACAAATGAATGTTTAATTGACGTCTATTACGGTGATTGTCGCCTCTGTGGCCTAGCGGTTCAGTTGTCAGACTTGAGTGCATGAGGTCCCAGGTTCGATTCCCGAGTCGGGCAACAAAAAAAATTGGGTTTTTCCAATGTTCTAATAAAAAAAAAACGTTGCTTGGGATTGGACATGTGCCCGGTTGGCGATAGGTTTGCCACCTATCATATTGTGGAACTCAGTGTCTTCGGCTAGTCGTGGATGCCCTGGTTGTGTCTGTACTCACCTCTTGGGGGATATGGGCGTGAAGATACCTTTTTTATCACGCTAAATAAATACAGAGCTAAATAATTTAACCAGCAACTACATTTGAAATTCCCGGTTTTGTATAAGTTTTAGTGGAACCAAACTCAAACTAAAAACGGACGAGTGAAGGGTTTAGGTAAACGTTTTCATTGCCTTTGTGGAATGTGGAAAAAATCTGGCCTTTGGTATAAATGAAAACGTGCCTGAATACACGTTCTTTATACTTGTTTATCGGGTCAATATAAGGGTTCTTTCATGTTGAACTGTTTATTCACATTTCAATGGACAAGCATTTTAGCTGGTCTCTTGAATCAATGTTGTGGAAGTTTGCTGGCTGATAGTTCATCACCCATCTTGGCCAAATCTTATACCTATTTTATTTGACTGTTTCAAACCTAGGAATAAGGAAGAGTGGGATTGAAAGCAAGTGTTGGGAAAAATTAGGAAGGTCATGCTCATGGTCAGGTGCATGTTCGGTCGTGTTGAAAAAATAACAGATAAGAGACTGACAAAGGAAGTATACAATGCGAATAATCCATATTGTATTGTATGTTATATATTGTATTGTATATTGTATTGTACATTGCATTGTATTTTTGCTTATATGGTTCTATCTTTAACCGGCAGACGTCGTTCTGCTATATTTTAATGTGATTTTAGTAAAAAAATTGAGGTTAGTCATTCCTATCACTAAGGAGAATGAAAAATAGAAGCTGGCCATCTCAGACCTACTCAATATGCTCATAAAATTTCATGAGGATCGGTCAAGCCGTTTCGGAGGAGTTCAATCACGCACACCGTGACACGAGAATTTTATATATTAGATATCGTATAAACCGAAAATATCTTTGACATTCCACGATTAAATTTCTTATCCGAAGATGGTGTCAAGAGTCTCTGAAACCATCGTGTTTGTATGAAAGTGGAGTGCGAGAATGGGGAGGAAGCTAGAAAAGTGCCAGGATCGTGAGATTTGACACTTGATTCTCTGTGCCTACCCCGTAACATGTTTGGCGTGCAGATATGTATGTGTATGTGTGACTTAGGAACCTTCAAGAAAAGAGTGTAGGCACTCATTCTTGAAAGGTCAGCAACGCATCTGAGATACGGATGTCCGTGCCCAGCAGTGATCTTTTTCCATCAGTTGACCCACTGGCCCAATTGCCTCCTCATTTATTTATTAATAGGAGAGTTAGGAAACGTAATCAGGATTTGTTTGGTATCAGTATGTAATAACCTTATCGCCACTATCAAAATAAATTCCAGTTCCAACAGTGCAATCAGTTCAACAGCAGCTATCCCAGATTGGTACCTACCAACGTTGCCTGTTCCTGTCTCCATAACTTTAATATTCGTCGTTGTATTTTCCGTGATAGAGGGCAGAGTAGCAGGTAGATTTGCATGCAAGATCAAGGCCAAAGACACTGTCTTGTCAAGGCCTGATACGAAATGAAACGATCGTTTTTTTTAAACTTTTTTTAAATATTTTAGGTAACCCATTTTTAATATGACTTTTATAATGTAGTAAAGTTATTTTATCCTCTGCTATCTATAGAAATGCCATGTAAAAACGAATCTGACAGCAGTTCGCATCTTTTGTCTCCCTCTATTACTATCGTTAAAAGAAGAAAGCGATAACTTAAAATTAGTAATGGGTCCACAACAAAATTATTACCAACATTCAAGGTCGTATAGGTATAGGTATAGAGAGGGGCAGACCAAGATTCAGACCAAGAACATTCTAGACTACCTATTGATTTTATCATAGTTTTTGTCGTATACACACATACAAGTAACTTCTATAGGTAAGGTAATAATATATAACCGCCATACATGAGCGCCTCGTTGGTCAAGTGGCTAGCGAACACGCCAACACGCAACCAAGAGGGTCGGGTTCGATTCCCGACGGGGGCAAGCATTTATGTGACAAACATTTAGAAGTTTGCATTTCCTGGTCTGAGTGTTTATAAAATTTATTCTGGTATCAATTAAAGTATTTCCATGTATAAGAATCGTTGACTAAAACCCATATCAGAAGCATATAATTTGCTTACTTTGGACTTAGATTGTATTTCTGTAACTTATCGAGGGATATTTATTTAAAAAATTAAAAAAATAATTAAAGAAAATAAGGCAGCAATGGCTTTACCAGACAAATATTGTGTTACAATTCTTCAACTTTTTTAAACTTCTTATTTCCTCTTTAACTTTTTTTTGTTCATGCTTTACATAAATATATCGTTTTACCTCGCTACGCCTAGGGACGGCGTTTGGGCAACCGCCCAGGGCGCCAAGACGTAAAGGGGCGTCAGATCCTGAACGCTATTTATTATTTACCTTCTAGTATGGTTTTGAACAGCATGTAGAGGCCGCCGTACAAATTACGCCCAGGGCGCTGCTATTACTAAAACCGCTACTGGATATGCCCATGCCAATATAAATCTATTGCATACTAATAATCCATCATGAATAAACTTTGCGACATAATAGCACCATTTGTCATAAACAAAATAAGCTCTGCTCCCGGAAACTTGCTTCCGTCACTTCCGTCTAAACATCGATCTGCATGACTAAACCTACACATATATTGAGACTATCTTTTCGGCGTATAAACAAACTTATACAAGAGAAATTGTTCACACCCTGTACAATGTGTCTGCAACAATTATCTTTGTTGTTATCTTTGTTGGTACAGAACTACCA
>NJDD01000506.1:566679-580207 GCA_002245505.1 Calephelis nemesis
TCTTTTCAGCCTTTTAACAGTATCTGTAAAATCTAGGAGCTGGGTCGCTTGAATACCTGAATCTAACAAATTTTAATATAAAATACGCCCTTCAGATGTTTAATTACCCATGAAATAGTTAAACATTCCCGAACATAATCCATAAATCAATACGTGATGTCAAAACTTTAGACCCCTTTTTACGGAAATTGCGCGGACGCAGGAGCATAAAATTTGGGACACTTATAGATAATGTGGCCTGCCCATTGCCACTTCAGCTTGCTGACTCTCTGAACTATGTCAGTTACTCTCGTTCTCTTGCGGATCACCGAATTACGGATCATATCTCGCAGAGAAACACCGAGCATTGCTCGCAGAACCGACAACCGCTGGGGAAGAAAGGTTCTCGAGTGGCGGCCCCGCACCGGAGGTCGTAGTGTTGGACGACCTCCCACCCGGTGGACTGATGATCTAGTCAAAGTCGCGGGGAGTCGCTGGTTACAAGCGGCTGGTGATCGTGACTTGTGGCGCTCTTTGGGGGAGGCCTATGTCCAGCAGTCGACGTCTTCCGGCTGATGGTGATGATGTGATAGATTATGTGTAGGAAAAGTGCAGAACGCTAATATTTTTCAATAATAATGCCTACGAAGAACGTTAAATCAATAAATAAAACATTACCCACACTACCACGCATTTGACACACACAAACAAATACGAGTATATTGATGATAATGATAAAAGATCACAGATGGTGCACTAAAAAGTTTGGAAACAAAGTAAATGGTCTTGAGAAATGAATATAGCGTTCTTATCAACAAGATATTAAAATTTATAATGATCGAATTTCGACCAATGGATGACCACTAGTACCAATAAAAATTAAAGATACTAGTGGTCGCCACTAGTATCTTTAAAAGTCTATTGTAACATCGAGGAAATTCTAAAGTCTTATAATAGTCGCCGAGAAGAAAATAACTTCTCTTTTGTCGCCAAGCTCTCAAGTAATTAAAACGCTAAATAATAACTAGGTGTCTCAACTTTTCTGTTTGACATAAAATAATAAACCGGTTTGTTTCTTACTTCTAGAGCAAGATCCTAGTGCCCCCAGACGTTATTTCTGCGAATTTATTTAATAAATCTATTTCGTCAGCGGTTTTTAATTTTTTTTAATCCAATTATCAGTAAATAGTCTTCTTTTATTATATTATTATTATAATCAAACGTCTAAACTTAACTAACAAAACTTTTATAAATCTAAAGTAAAAGTAAAGTAAGTATCTTCACGCCTGTATCCCCGAAGATGTAGACAGAGGCACAATCAGGGGGTGCTCCCCGACTAAACGAAGACATTAAGTCCCACAATGTAATAGATGGCAAGCTTGTCGCCAATCGGGTATGTAATCGATATACAGACTGACTGGTGAGATACCTTCAATACTTATGGAGAGTACTAGGTACTCGATTCTCGTTAACTTGATATAAAAAAAATAGAAGCATAATTTTTTATCGAAATATTTCTAAAAATAAGTGAAATTTGGATATTATACTCCGTCACGTGCGGCGCGGCACAGGACACGCCGCCGCCACACCCGCCCTCCATCCCGCTACCGCGGTGTCCGCGCGGTGTCCAATTATTCCGCAGTTAAATACTGGACTGTCGGTGTACTGTGTACGAAGTTAACTAAGAAGTTATTTAATATTTCGTTTTTATGTTATTTTATTTCATGATATATGTTCGCATACTATCACGTCCTCAAATATTGAAGGTATCTCACCAGTCATCCTGTATAACGATGTTTTTATTACAAAATTGAAAATATAAATTTCCAAAATTTTTTTTGTTGCTCGGCCCGGAGATTTAACCTGGGACCTCAAGAAATCAAGTCCGATTCGCGCCGGACCGCCGGATCAGAAAGGCGGAATTCAATTATTAAAATGTTGTGGGATGTTTGAAGATTTCACATGATCGAGCTGTTTAAAAGTTGTATTGGAATAGTATAATAAAAATAGGAAATAAGAAAGTTACATGACTTTTTTGTTGCATTTGGATCCTGGTATCTGTAAATTGGTCATTGTATCATCGCATACATTCAAAGTATGTACTAAAACTACCTGAGCCTTCACATTTTATTTATGACAAAATAAGGAGCGTCTGGATGATATGGGATCTTGGTCTATTCAGGATTAAAACTCTTGCTCTGCTTGACAAATTTCACGTTTTAATTATGTTTCTGAGTGGCGACATAAAAATTAAATCATATAAAAGGTTATTCGTGTTTTGTAAATGGAAGGTACATTTTATGTCCAAGTTCCAACACATACTAAGTTTTAGGTGACGTTAAATGATAATTTAGTAACTCTATACATTAGACTGACACCATTAGGTAGACTTGCACATTAGGCCTAATGGCATGTACACATCTCCACGTCAGGTCAACGCAGTGTCGAAGCAAGATGCATTGCCGCATAGTATAATGCTACTATTTAAATTATACGCTTCGGCTTTACACTTTTTACTCTTTATACTTTTATTTTAAAATTGGCTGACCTAATTTAAATTTAAGCGAAATTATTAATTTTACAACAAGTCCTTATACAGATATCTTTAAAATACATTCGGATTTCTGAATCTTGACGAATATAGCCGAAGCGCATAATTTAAATAGTACTACTATACAATGTACGGGAAGGCAACATCGCAATGGAACACTAGACGCAGTGTTGCGTTGACGTTTTTTTGAAATGACTAATAAGTTGTCAATCTCACAGTTATTATATAGTATATTGTTACTCTATTTATTCCTATAAAACAGGAATAAATAGTAATAATGTTTTTTTTATTTAATTATTTTTCCACCTTCTTTCTCCGTTCACTTAACAAATCGAGTAAAAATATCGTGACTATAAGTCCGTCAAAGAAACTGCTAATTCTCTTGAATTCTATTGATTGAAGAATGTACATTAGTACCATTTAAATTATACACTTCGGCTACATTCGTCAAGCTTCGGAAATCCGAATGTATTTTAAAGATATCTATATATAGAGTTGTTATTACAGTTTTATTTTAATTATGAATAATATACTCAGAGGGGCTTAAATATACTTAACGCAATAAATTTATGACTTCCTTAATAAATTTGCCAAAAACAATATTAAAACCTACCTTAAAAATACCATATAACTAACATATGTTATTACATAATTAATAATTTCACTTAAATTTAGTTCAGATCAGCCAACTTAAAAATAAAAGTCTAAAGTGTAAAAAGTGTAAAACCGAAATACTATTCTGGAATTTAACAGGGCTTGGCGACGCGACGTGTGTTATGGCGTTGCGGATCGTGACTTGCATTTTTACGATACAGTATCGTAAATTTTTACATTATTTTACGTATCGTACCGTACACCTTTCCACGTTGACGATGTCGTGACGTTGAGATGTGCACTGGCCCTAACACAGCAGTCCCAAGACATCAATGCATTTATAATTTTCTATGGTATCTTTATGTGTTCTGCTGTCATCATTTATTTGACAGCAAATAAGCACACATCTCCTGATGGTAAGACACAACCGAAGTCTATAGACTTCATAAAATTCATAGCTGCATCGCCATTCTATGGCCTAGGTGGTAAGCCATAGGTCTACCGACTAACTGTTTCCAGGCTTAAACGTGACACTGTCAGTCTAGCTGCAGCATTAGGTGAGACGGTGTAGCATGTATAGAATATACAAGTGGTGAGCACTAACACTGTAGAAGCAGACACACACTCTAGTACTTTGTTATTACTGACTCTGCTTACCACCTCAGGCACTAGCGCGAAGATATGTATGTGTATGTATATGTATGTGTTATTGTCTCCACTTATGGAACATCTTAGTTACCTTATTTATTAGATTGCATTTGTCACATCCCAACGTTGACATTACGACATATATTAATTTCAATATGTTACTAAAATATTATTATTACTTTATACTACCATTTTTTGGATTTCAAGTTGGTGATATCTTCATAATGGTCGGTAGAGGTACGACCAGTGCACACACGATTGGACATGGCACGTGGTTACTTCTACCATAATATGGTAGGTGGCAAACCAACGAAGCACTTATCCAGTACTGGGCCAAATTTACTAGACCTTTACGTCACATTTTGAGTTACCCGAGATACAAACCCGTGACCTCGTGTACTTAGCACCAGACCACTAGACCACAGAGGTAATTAAGTTGGTGATGTAAGGTTATTTCACTTCCTTTTACCCAAACAATTTAGTACGCCTTCGGACCCTATGGAATGTTATGTGGCAATTTGTATACACGATAGCCTCTGCTGACTTCAAATTCTCATTCGTACCTCGTCTGTCTGTCAATATTGACGCCGCACTCTAAGAATTGTTTTCTGTTAAGAAACTATAGTGATGAGCGAAATTAGTCTTGGTATTGGTCTTGGTATAACTTCTCGCGATTTTGGCAGAACAAGAATAAATATAAATTAACTAACTGGTCTAATCCAAGTCTTACATCGGATTCTAAATAGGGTAAAACCTGTGACATGGATACCAATAACAATAATACTAACGTAGAATTACATCATCCTATGACTAGGTCATGTTAGTAACAATTACTTCCGAGTAACTGTTATTAAACCTGATACCATTACTTTTTAATGAAAGTATTTGCAAGACCGTTGGAGATGAATACGAATGAAAGAGGAGAATATTGGTCTTTATATTGGCAAAGTATAATATTCAGGTTTGGTATTTTTTCAACTTTCCTTATTAACTGTGTTTCTGTCTGTCTGTCTGTCAGTGTCTGAAAGATATTAACAGTGCTTATCGATAGAAATATCGATAAAAACACTGTGTGTAATATCGTACTATACGTATCCGAAAGTATTTAATTCAGTGATTTCTAAAATCCTACATGTTTCACAGATTAAGTATGAAGCATGTGGTGTTTTGAAAATTACAGATTAATTTGATTTCAATGACGATATTTCAAACAGATCACCTTAAGACCACAAACGTAGAGACAAAGGTCAATATCAATACCAGGTTTTGGTATTGATTTGCCCATCACTAAAAGACTTGCAAAGACTAGTTTAAAAAGAGTGGTATCAAGAATTACGTTAGTAATATAATTTTATTAGACTTCCTCTTTCCCAAACAAGTTTTGTATTCGTGTGAACTAACAACACTACGTGAAGCAAATTGTCTGTAATTCCGACTTTATTTTGATTTTAATTACTACTATTAGAACCGTAAAATAAATTGGGCTTCAAAATCAGTCCCGAAAAATAACAATTTGTTATCTTTAGAAAACAGACATAGCATTTTAAACGACTTTAAAAAAAGGAGGAGGTTAAACTATGTTGTCATATATTTTTTATGTATGTTTATCAATTTCTACGTCATTTCTGAATCGATCTACAAAAAAATTTGAAAGAGTGTAACTTCCATGTGCTCCCATTTCCACTTGTCAATGTCGCATGTCAATTCGTATATACAACAAAATTCCTGATAATCTTAAATCACTTCCATTAAGCAGATTTCGAAAAAAGGTATTCAACTTACTTTTAGAGAAAAATTATTATAGTGTCAAAGATTTTCTTGCAGATAAGAATAAATAATAAAGTATTTCTAATATTATGATTAATTTAATTGCAGAATGTTGGGCACAGGAGTTTGTGTCGCCGTTTCTTCTCCTGTCTGGCTAGGTTTGGAAACGGTGGTAGTTTACGGTAGACAGGGATAAATTAATTTATATTCTAAAAATTGTTTGTATTAATAAATAATCATGTAACTCATCAATACAATAAACAGTGTGTAAATAGTAGGTAAATAATTAAATTAACTAATTGATATCTAACTATTAAAATATTTGCACACCAAAAGTTGGTAGAATATGTAGAAACACCTAAATAATTTTGTGACATCTTTGGAACACTCATATTCCGCAAATAAATATTTTTTCTTTTCTTTTCGTTTTCTTTCTTTTCTTCGTAATTATTGATACACAGTTTCCACAATTTGTTTTTTATGATATTGGAAGGCAAACGAGCAGACGGATTTCCTGATGGTAAGAAATTAACGCCGTCTAGAGACACGAAAGGTGGTAATGGTGCGTTGCCAACCTGAAGCCGGGATGTAAGGCCTCGAGCAAAAGCAAGTTTACCGGCTACCTTACCCTCTAAACCAGAACACGTCACGACGTTATGGTGGCAGGAATAGATAAGGCAGTGGTACCAATCCGGTGGAGTCGCTGCGAAACTCTACCACCTAGTCAGATGTCACAGTGTTAGTGGCGGTAAACCTATGCTTGCCTTTTACGAGCTGCCTGGTAGGAAGGCAGATGGTCTATTCTGCAAAGGTGTCCGGACCAACACGGGGAAATTTAGTAAAAGGCTTTAGTTAGACAATTTAACATAACGCACACCAACTTTTATCTATACATACTTTTTACATATTTACAAATTTGTCTGTCTGAACATAAAGTATTTAAATAAACCCAAACTTCGCCTGGACAGAAACAAATTATCCCGGAAATACATCACGTCACTAATTTATATGGTAACATTTGTCACACTTAAATCCCTATAGGCTGAATAAGGCTGTTTGGTCTGTGGAAATTGTAATGTCATGTTATCTGTATTATTTTTATTATCCTAATAAACACGGCTAACGAGTTTTGGAGCCTACAAGAGAAAAGATTACTACAGTTTTTTCATAATTGGTACGTATTGAGAATAATTGGTGAGTGTTGACGGCGTTTTGTTTTTATAAAGTGGATTAATAGATAGCTCTTAATGTTGGTAAAGTCGACATATTCTTAAATTGAACTTGTCTATTTTTCTTATTTATGTTTTTGATTGAACACATTCGTACAGAAAGCATTACCGTAATTATTTATGACGAAATTAGTGTATATTTTATTCTGCCTCATATTTTTTCCGAGTTCTATTCCCGAGACGACAACTCTAAACGTGTTTTTTAATTTTCAATAAAAAAAGTTACAAGGGTTGGATTGGTCTATTGGTATTGGTCGGTGATAGCATTTATCACATTGTTGGATCAAGTACCTTCGACTAATCGCGGGTGATCTAGTTGCATCTCTGCATATCTCTTTAGTGATCCGCAAGAGAACGAAAGTAACCGACATAGTCCAGAGAGTCAGAAAGCTGAAGTGGCAATGGGCAGGCTACATTGCTCGCAGAACCGACAACCGCTGTGGAAGAAAGGTTCTCGAGTGGCGGCCCTGCACCGGAGGACATAGTGTTGGGTGACCTCCCACTCGGTGAACTGATGATCTGGTCAAAGTCACGGGGAGTCGCTGGATACAAGCGGCTGGTGACCGTGGCTTGTGGCGCTCTTTGGGGGAGGCCTATGTCCAGCAGTCGACGTCCTCTGGCCGATGATGATGACGATATCTTTTTAGGGACGCACGTGTAAAAATACTTATAGTTTTTCCGTATTCTCAATACGCAAACAAAAATACTTTTGCAAATTTGAATACATTCAGAGGCAAGAATAATTTACTAAAAATTGGAAATTGCTAGATATTAAGCGAAGGTATTTAGGTTAAGTATACCATTAAGCGTTTCCGGAATAAAGAGAATCGTTGTGATATAATGTATATGTAATTTGTGTTACTTTTTAGGTTTATTAACTAGCTAAGAACTAAAACTCTTATGCCATACAGCCATAACATCCGTTTAAATATTACTTCTGTACGTCGCCTCTGTGGTCTAGCGGTTCAGTTGTTGGACTTAACTGCATGAGGTTTCCGGTTCGAATCCTGCCTGAAAATTGGGTTTCTCCAATTTTCTAATAAAAAAAATGTTGCTCTGATTTGGATATTTGCCCGGTTGCCGATAGGCTTGCCACCTATCATACCGTAAGACTTAGTGTCTTCGGCTAGTCGTGGGTGCCCTGGTTGTGACTCTGCCAACCTCTTGGGGGATATGGGCGTGAAGATACTATACTTTTAAATATAACTTTAGTACTGCTAACTTTACAAAATAAAGTACTAGCTTATAATTTAGCTCGCGTTTAAACTATTAAAAACTGTTAATATTTCATACAATATAATAATATTATGTAATAATTAATATAATACTCTCTGTTACTATTAATATCTCCAAGTACATATGCACAAAGTTTCATGATGATTGTTTAAGTAGTTCTTAAGAAAGTGTAATTAACAAATGTATATTCGCATTTATAACATTAGCAGGGATGTCTCCGCAGGTTAGTCAATGAATATCGAGTGCCAAACCCACGATCACCTCACGTTCCTTGAATGCTTGACTATCTTCTACCACATTAATTTTTATTTTCTCCACCTTCAGATAATACCAAATGATTTGTAAAATCTTTTCTTTGAACCCTCAAAATACATTTAAATCACTGGGAAAAGCTAAAGAGATTAAATGTTAAAATTAAAGGTTTTTCAATCCAATCACGAACGAATACCAATCACGATTCTTGAAAACTTGCCCAGTTTCTACCACATGCATTAAACATACTCTTTTCATACAAACTCTGATACCTTCGGATAAAGCCCAAGAGATTTGTAATTTGTTTTGTAAAGAGTCCAAATTAATAAAAAATACTGGGATTTAAAGCTAAAGGGAATAAATGTTCAAAAGGTTTTAAATTTCTAGGATATTGATGTTTCAAACTACATTTTCTGATAAAATTAGTATTTTCTAAATTAAAATTATTGATAACAAAAATATCGTCACCAATCAAAAGGACAAAC
Source organism: Calephelis nemesis (assembly GCA_002245505.1). NCBI lineage: Eukaryota > Metazoa > Arthropoda > Insecta > Lepidoptera > Riodinidae > Calephelis > Calephelis nemesis. The sequence goes on from NJDD01000506.1 coordinate 575,421, forward strand.
CGAAATCAAATACGTGCACTTTAATCAAAATAACTGTCAAGTAAAGTATCTTCACGCCCATGTCCCGGAAGAGGTATGCAGTCACAACCATGCACCCACGACTAACCGAAGACATTAAGTCCCAACTTAACGGTAATGAGCTTTATAACAATGTTCGCGGTCAATTTTCGGTGTTTTAAAATGTTTGTACGTGCGTCACTGTCTACCGACGACCCTATACTCCGGACTTGAATATGACATTGTCATTATGGTCACCCTAATCGTAGGTATGTGTGTCTATTCTTAACAATTTCCAAAAAGAAAAACAGTATGTCTTTTATTGTATGTTTGCTACGCTATTACTCCCTCAATAGCCAACCAATTTTGACGATTCTACATAGATAGGTCATGATTTGGAAGTGATTCCATATTAATTTTATCATGATCCGATTAGTGGTTTTTGAGTTATTCTTAATAATGCAAACTTCTTCACTTGTCTTGTCATTCGGTTTCATCGTTGATAAGGAATATGTCATTATGGTTACCCTAATCATAAGTATATGTGTATTTGCATGAAATTAATAAGTAATGATTAAATTAACTAATTATTTATTACTTTCAACAAGAATTATTTATGCATAAATATTTCACTATTTCAAATGTCCACAGTATTGAACAACGTTGTTAGAATTTATAATTATTTGTTAATAAAAACTCATGAATAAAAAATCCATGTCAACTATCAATCTATGGGGAAACAAAATTAAGTTACCTATAAGCATTAATATAATATTATTATTCAATCATGTATTACGTCACGAAATATGTTAAATGAGAGATAAAGTATCGGCATATTAGATTTTTTTGAAATTGCCACATCACTTATTAACCTCATTTTTTTGGTTTGACTTATTTTTTATGTCAAAAGACAGCAAACAAACACGTGGTTATCCTGATGGTAAGAGGTAACCGCAACCTATAGACACCACAAATGTTATAGGAGCGTCACTGTCTTGTGGCCGGGGTGTTAGGCCAATTATAAAGCGGAATATAATTTTGTCATTTAGGCATCACAGGCAAGATGGCAGATGATCTATTCTACACCTAGCCTAACTATTAGAGTAGCCGGATCAACATAGCCGTTTTATTAGTTTTTACGACACTGAAAAACTTGATGTTGACTATACAGCAAAACAAGTTAATTTTCCATTACTTTATATAAAACATTATTCTGACCAAATATAAATGAAAAATTGTTTTTTAGAATTGCCCTCTTCAGTCCCTTTCATTTAATGTTAAGACAAGGAATGTTACAAGTTTGACATGTTTGAGATCGTGTGTGCTTGTGTGTGTGTCTCTGTGTATGCGTGAGTGCGTATGTCCTTGGCATATTTTGTATTATTGAAATTTGGCATTTCGATTGATTTTTTCTGTTAGAAAGCTGACGTGATCGAGATTTTTCCTAGCTACATACAGTATAATATAAAGGTTTTGTTAATTCATTGAAAATCAACGAAAATTTATTTAATACGTAGTACAGTACGATTCACGAAAGTTGACCACAAATGGCGGCCGTCTGCGCATGTACACTCACTCAGTCTTGACGCATTGCGTCCCCCCCGCACACCGCACCTCCAAAGGGACCTAAAATATGACTTCTGCGCAGTGGTCAACTCTCGTGAATCGTACTGTAATGTCTTTATGAAAAATAAACGTCTTTTTACAGTTTTTCACTTTGATTCCAACACTGTATGATTACAAAGAGTATATAAATACTACTTAATATAAGCTTACTTTACTCAATTACCTTAACCTTTCCTTACATCATTTTTTATAATGCCATAATGATAAAGCCATAAAGTCTGGCTTTCTGTCAATACTCATTAAAACCTCGTTAACGATTTTTTCAAGGATTAAAATAAACTTACAAGAAGCTGCTACATGTGATTTTTCGGGAACTTCTTAAGATATCGGGACTTAAAATAGTTATGTACTTCTTAGGGTCGCAAAATATCTGTCATAACTATTTTCATTGGGATCGATTTAGGCTTTGCTAAATAACAACCAATCAGATTTATGCTTGTGAGAGATCAGCAAGCACACGGATCTCCTGATTGTAAGAGATAACCGTGCATAGATGTTACAGGTGCGTTACTGTCACAGGGATCGGTCTATTGTTCTAATCTACCGTCTACCCTACCCTCCGAGCCGAAATATTATAGAGTCATTATAGCGGTAGGAATAGGTAAGGCGTTGGATCTTTGCCCGGGCCTCCTCTTACGAGCTGCCTGACAGAAAGGTAGATGGTCTATCTAATCAGCGGATCCGGACTAGTAAGGGGACCAACCAGCACCGGGACAACTTTTACAACAATTTCGTTTCTTAAAGATGTTTACACTTTTCCATTTAGTTTTACGAAAAGAAAGTAGCGTCTGGTCGCTATAGGATCTCACTCTACGACAAATTTCGTATGAAAACAGCCGGCTCCATTGCGGACAGTCATTATTAGAATATACGATACTGTATGTAGCAGATGGCGCGTCCTGCAACGTGGACTCTGCATAATTTACAATGGCGTCAAATTTTACACTGTCAATGTAAAAGGTTGGACTTCAAAGCGAAATTGCATTCGTGGTAATAATGTAAATGATACCCTTGACTTTTACTGGTATGGTTCCCGAAATAAAAATAACAATTTTGTATCATTTAAAAGCAGAAAACATCAATTTACCCGTTATTTCTGAATCAATTTAATTTTACTTGAAAGGAAGTACTTATGAGATCGTCTTATTGCCACGAAGTAAAATTAAGTGTTTTTTTTCAAGTTAAAATTAAGTCAATTTCCCTGGTCTCGATGACCAGGGAAATTGACAAAACACTAAATTTTTATGTACGTAGATAAGTATTTTCACGCCCATATCCCCAAAGGAGCAGGCAGAGGCACACCCAGGGCGCCCACGACTAGCCGAAGACACTTAGTCCCACAATGTGATAGTGGCAAGCCTATCGCCAACCGGGCACATGTCTAATCCCGATCAACATTTTTTATAAGAAAATTGGAAATACCACTTTCTTGTTTTTGTTGCCCGATCCGGGATTCGAATCCAGAACCTAATGCAGTCAAGTCTAACACCTGTACCGCTAGACCACAGAAGCGACATCTGGTTACGTAATTCCAAAGAAATAGACGAAATGCTTAATTTTTGCATAAGTACATAGATGATTAACTTATTAGAAATATATCAAAACTGATATATCTACATCATTTTTAAAATAAGTTCTTTACTTAAATGCAGCACTTTCGTCACCATAGATATTATACTTATCTATAAAATGCTTCCTGCGTCCGAGGCTTTAGGCCTAATATATGTCTACCAGCTACCCTACCCTCTGGGCCGGAACTTGACGCTGTTTCTATGGTGGCAGATAATGCAGTGGATCCCTCTCCAAGTAAGTTCCTGAAGAGCACTCTAACACCAGTGGTCTTGTAGGTGATGACGCATTTCAACTTTGCTCACATCTTACGAGTTTTCAAGTAGGACGGGAGGTGGTCTATTCTGTACAGAGGATCCGGATAAACAATCCTCACATTTTTTAGTTTCGGAGAATGACTAAAAGTACCTAATGCAAATAATACATGCACTTTACGTATTACCAGAGATTCTTTTATCTTTAAGTTTTGGCCTTCACGTTAGTATTTTGCCATTTGTCAAGTAGAAATTTGCATCAAATTTTAATTATATTAATTATAATTAGTCATCAGTAGGGACCGGATATTATGCAATTGCATATTTGCATATGCATTTGCATATTTAAGCCATTTTCAACGCTAATAGCATATTTTTCCTAAGATCTAGTGATGATGCATATTATCGGTATAATTTACAGTATTTTTCGAACGCAGCACATTCAGCAGCCGCGCATCTTTCGTTTTGGTACGATAACAAAATGAAAGAGACAAAAGATATTCGCGCTGTAAAGTGCGGTAAGCGGCACTACTCTTTCCTTCCATTTATTATGCATGTTATTGCATTCAATTGCCGGCGGAAATTTTGTCAGAAAATATAAGCGCTAACAAAGCACCCAAGTTCAAATTCTGCCCAGTTACCCCAGATGTGGAGCGATCCTTTTCGACCTATAAAAGTATTTTGAATTATCGAAGAATAAATTAATAATTAAGAAGAATCGAATTTTATAGAACAACTTTATATATTATAATACTTGATTGTTAATATTTACAAAAATATTAAGTAATGTTACATGTTACTGTATCAATTGTCGTCTATCAATGGATAGTTTACTAAATGTATGCTGATTTTATAATAAAAAAAAAACATTTTATTAAAAAATAATAAATTATAAAGATACATACTTAATAAAGTACAACTTAAAACAAGTTTTTACTAACAATAAACTTAAATCTAAAGGAATAATATACACAAAACAAAAAAAACACTCATTTAATGTTGCATATTCTGTCAGTTTTTCTCAGTTTTTGTGCATATTTCAAGCATTTTCCATGCCTATTTGCATGCATATTTCAAGCTTTTTATGTTGCATATAATCCGGTCTTTAGTCATCAGTCACAAGTCGTCAGTAAGTCCGAAGTCATGTCAGGCTCTGGGGTTAAGCGGCGGCCTCATTACACAAGCTCATGTAAGGAGATTTGGCGGCAACGAGGAAATATATACGCTATATATATTATACGCTAATTTCTTCATGATTATTTCATTTGTGCACTTTCACTGAACAAAATTGTACAAAATGCCACCAAAATTGACTAATTTCACTCAATATCAACACGAAAT
>NJDD01000506.1:580653-616790 GCA_002245505.1 Calephelis nemesis
CAAAGCGAAATTGCATTCGTGGTAATAATGTAAATGATACCCTTGACTTTTACTGGTATGGTTCCCGAAATAAAAATAACAATTTTGTATCATTTAAAAGCAGAAAACTCCGAAAGCCAACTACAATGTATAATTTTTTGCCAGTTTATCACTTTTATCATTTTTTCCCCGTGTTGGTCCGGGCTCCTTTGCAGAATAGACCAAATGCCTTCCTGCCAGGCAGCTCGTAAAAGGCGAGCATAGGCTGACCTTCACTAACACCGTGACATATTACTAAGTGGTAGAGTTTCGTAGCGACTCGCCTGGAATAGTACCATCGCCTTACCTATTCCTGACGCCATAACGTCAGTTCTTGTTGTTGTCGTGTTTCGGTTCAGAAGGTAAGGTAGCAGATAAACTTACTTTTGCTCGAAGCCCAACATCCCGGCCTAAGGTTGGTAACATTTTGTTTGTTGAAGGCGTTGTTAATATTATTAATAAAATAAAATAATAGCGATAATGTTCTTATAGCATTTCATATTTACGAATCGAAATTTTTAAGGTTTTAAAAATATCGATTAACCATTTTACATTTTGCAATTTCACAGTGACGCAGCATAACTGCAAGAACATACTGTATTATACTGCATGGACACACTGTGCAAGTGTCCAGATAAATATACAGTATAACTACACAAACATACTCTATAGATGCATAAAGCTAATGTATATATATAAACTACACAGACGAACTGTGGGTACGACTGTATTGACTTACTGTATAACTTCACTACTGTACTACTTTTGAAACCACAACCATTCTGTTTTTAATAAAGTATTCTGTTTATAATATTTCGTTTAACTATACCTAGACAACAAGTTACGCAGATTGAATCTAACCCCAAAGTAAGCAAATGATATGCTTATGTTATGGGTGTTAGCCAACGGTTCTAATACATAGAAATACTTAAATAGATACCAGAATATATTTAATAAACACCCAGACCTGGAAATGCAGACATCTAGTTCATCACACAAATGCCCGCACCCAACAGGAATCGAACCCGAGCCTCGTGGTTGGTCCATGTTGTTAGACGTGTACGCTAGCCACTCGACCAACGAGGCGGTCAAACCATTAAGTCTATGTGTTGATAGGAAAATTACTAAGTAACTTTTATATAACTCATAACAGTACGTCATTATCATTAAGGTGTGGTTTACTGCAAAGCTCTTTTGATTTAAATAATAAGGTTGTACATTTTTATTTCTTGGTTCTAGTTCATATTTTTGCACCGTAAGAATTTTGCATATCATTATGGAAATCCATGTCACCGGAAATAGACATTTTATACAACTGTTATGGATTTTTTTATCAGATGTCAATATTACATAACTTTTTATTATGTTTAATAAATGATTATCTATTTAAAAAATATTTTTTAACATACATGAAATATAGATAATTACTTTTATTATATACAGGTATCGTAGAAAAATATAGCATTTTCTTTTATTTTTTACAAATTTTGGATAAAGTGTACATCATGTAATTTTCCCCCGTGTTGGTCCGGGCTCCTTTGTAGAATAGACCATCTGCCTTTCTGTGCCAAGCAGCTCGTAAAAGGCGAGCAAAGGCTTACCGTCACTAGCACCGTGACATCTGACTAGGTGGTAGAGTTTCGCAGCGACTCACCCGGATTGGTACCACCGCCTTACCTATACCTGCCGCCATAACGTCATGACGTGTTCCGGATCGGAGGGTAAGGTAGCCGGTAAACTTACTTTTGCTCAAGGCATAACATCCCGGCCTCAGGTTGGCAACGCACCATTACCATCTTTGGTGTCTCTAGGCGGCGGGAATTTCTTACCATCAGGAAATCCGTCTGCTTGTTTGCCTTCCAGTGTCATAAAAAAAAATCAAAGACATGGTACATTTTAAAAAATATGCTTTTTTTGATAAGCTATTATTTGTTAGGGCTATTATTCCCAGCTATCATTCCATTATTAGACTTGGGAAGTATCTATTATTTAAGAGACTTTTAAAATAAGCTCAAACACGATAGCAGAATACTAGGATTTTTATAAGTTCCTATGACCACCTTCCTATCAGCTCTATTACTTCATAATACTTCATTGTCATTAAAATTTAGTGCGATGCCAAAAATCAGCTTAACTGTTCAAAGATAGCAACTATCGTTAAAAAAGCAAAGAATGTCGAGATTCGGTTCAGCATTTTGCCTGATATAAAAGCACAATGTTTTTTTAGCGCGTTTATCTCTGTTGTCGGAAATAAAGAATGTATGTATTTATTATTTAATAAAATCCGTTCATTTAATACTACTAAACCATTTGCTCAACATTAATAATTATTTTCGATACTGTAAGATACTATTACTAGCCAATGAATAGACATTCAGTTTGCATTTAGACAATAATTAGCCATTGTTCTTTCCATTATTTGTAAGTAAACTAAAAGCTTGTAATATGTAATAATTTGTTCTTCTTTCAAAAGATAGCCAAATGACTCCGAAATGGTCTAATATTATGGTTGTCGATATCCTACTAGTAGTTTCTGTTAGTTTTTCGTCAACAAGCATTTGCATTTATATGCATGATAAAATGAATATGGCACCATCTTGGAATCAAGACCTATTTTTCATCATGGATGAGGTCGTCATAATAAATAAAAAAACTGTGAATTACGCAATATAAAACTAATCAACTACGTAATCATGACCATCTTTCTAAAAAAGAACCACCAAAATCAGCTGGCTATTGGACGAGTATTCGCGATTCAAAGAAACAAAAAAAACATACAGTCAAACTGAGAACCACTTCCTTTTTTCGGTTATTTCGGTATTTGAAACTTCATCACATCTAAAATTACCTAATTACCTAATTATATGTCTCTCACTATTCAGGTTCAGAATACCTTGTTAACCTAAGAAAATTTGTACTTGTGCGTGTCTGTTTATAAATGTTTATAAATATTCACCGGAAAGAAATCGCTTTTCCTAGATTTCGTAAAAAACCTTACCGGACTTGTCTTTTTAATTGGTCATAGTAAATATTACTATGTAAGTCTTACGTTTTATCTCACAAATTGCAATAATTGGGATCTTCTTAATATTATGCCCCTGTGGTCTAGCGGTTCAGTTGTTGGACTTGACTGCATGAGGTCCCGGGTTCGAATTCCGAGTCGGGCAACGAAAAGAAAATAGGGTTTTTCCAATTTTCTAATGAAAAAAAAAATGTAGCTCGGGATTGGAAATGTGCCCGGTTGGCGATAGTCTTGCCACCTATCACATAGTAGACTTAGTATTTTCGGCTAGGCGTGGGTGCCCTGGTTGTGCCTCGGCCTACCCCTTCGGGGATACGGGCGTGAAGATACTTATTTCTTAATATTATGAAAGCTTTTTCCTAAATATTTTCAAATAACGTTAAGCCTTAAAGAAATTATTAAAAAAAATAAACTATTTAAATTTTCCCGTGTCGGTCCGGGCTTTTTGCTTAATAGACCATCTGCCTTCCTGCCAGGCAGCTAGTAAAAGGCGAACATAGGCTTAGCGTCACCAACACCATGATATCCTACTGGGTGGTAAAGTTTCACAGCGACTCGCCGGGATTGGTACCACCTACTTATTCCTGCTGCTATAACGTCCAATTTTTATGGTTGATGTATTCCGGTTTGGAGGGTAAGGTATTCGGTTAACTTACTTTTGCTTAAGGTCTAACATCTCGGCCTCTGGTTGGCAACGCGCTATTACCACCTTTGGTGTTTCTAGGCGGCGTGAACTTCTTGCCGTCAGGATATCCGTTTGCTTGTTTGCCTTCCATTGTCAAAAAAAAAGCTGAATTAGTCGGAGCCATTCTTACATAATAGGCGACTAATTTATTTGAAAATGTGGCCAGCAACAACAGACTAAGAGTTATTTGGCACACTCATTTGGATTAGATGACGATGCAGGACTAGTTATGATATACTTTGTAATCCAATCACCCTAAGACAGCGGATCAATTATCCTTTATCCACATTCACGTCATGGGCAAATAACAAAATATGATATTTTGTTAACACACACTTAATTTATCTTACATACATACATACATATCTTCACGCCTAATCCCTTACGGGGTCGGCAGAGAGTATTGAGTGCAAGACCTCACGGTCATGACAAACCTGTCTGGCTTCCTTTGCTTGCTTTTTCTGATATACCCAACTCTAGCTTCCATACAATAACTTTGGGATAAGCAAAGAATTATGCAAGGGGAGTCTAGCTTTTTAACTCAAAACCTTGCTTTGAAATAGCTTACGCAACGCTCCATTCACGTTACTCTTTGCATACACTCTCCTCTCTACATCCGTGGTGTACCTTCCATCCCTGCTAAAAGCACAACTAAGATATACAATTTCATTCACTTGCTCCAACATTAGGTACATCTTCAACTAAAACTCATACATCCGTTCTGGCTTTGTCTCTTTCAAACACCATAAATTATTTATCTTCATGCTAAGAACCTTATATGGAAGGCAGGCAACATCAAATTTTTTATTAAATTATCTCGTAACAAACACAAAAAACATACGTATTTATAACGTGCTCCTTTTCGGAGTCGGTAAAAGTTCACTTCCGTGGTTATGGTGGATTGCCTCAATTCGCTCATTAATAATTCTTTAAATTATGAATATTACTTAAGCAATATAACTTGCAACATGCCTTGTTTATTTGCACCCACATCGTTGCATTATTTCTTTTTATGAAACACAAGCCTTATTACACAATTAATTATAATTTAATCATATCAAAATTGCTTTAATACAAGTACGAAGTATATTTATATGACGTACTAGCTAATCCAGCGAACTTTGTTTACTTGGCACTCGTCACTATGTGCCTTCTCTGTATGACTTGACTTGAAGGTATGTATTTTTCTAATTTTAATTTTGATGATATTAGAAGGCAAACAGACGTATTTCCTGATAGTAATAAATTCACGCCGCCTAGAGACACCAAATATGGTAAAGGTGCTTTGTCAACCTGAGGCCGGGATGATAGGCCTCAAGCAAAATTAAGTGTACTGCCTACCTTACCCTCCGAACCGGAACACGTTAACGGCAAGCACTGACGTTATGGTGGCAGTAATAGGTAAGGCAGTGATACCAATCCGAGCGATTGCGAAACTCTACCACCTAGTAGGATGTCACGGTGTTAGTGACGGTATGTCTATGCTCGCCTTTTACTTTGCTCGTCTGGCACAGGAAGGCAGATGGTCTAATCTGCAAAGGAGTACGGACCAACACGGGCAACCCGGACCAACATCGGGGAAAAACAGACACACACACACACACGGGGATGAATTATACGTCCAAATGTTCCCGATGTCAAGTTATTTGTTCAGATATATGAGTCTAAATCAATCTATACTGAGTGTGAATATCTTTGTAATTTCTAAGCAATGAAACTTATGACTTGAAAAAAATATGGTACAATGTACGAAGCACATATTACAATACTACCCGATACTCTCTGCCTAATCCGCAAGGGATTTGAAAGATATGTTTATATACGTATGCACATACCTACTACAAAAAAAATAACAAAATCGGGTTAAAACGTAGTATAAAAATTAAGAATTTACACCTCTACCACGAAAAGCTCTTTAGTGAGTGGGATAAAAATATTCCTTGACCTTTTTCGGAACATGAGGTACCTACCTGCCAAATTTCTTTGCAATCGGTTAAATTTATTTAGAATGGCGGTTAGGCTAGAAAGGCAAAATTTAGTCATAAATGTGTATCGCAGCACATTTTTAGTCGCCCATATCTTTTTAAAATGTTCATAAAATTAAGAATTCACCGTTTTACAGATTTATTAAAAGTGTAGTTAAAAGTAAACTAGAGATGACACAAATAATGATTCTGATAAATATCGAATACCGGATATTCGGCTCTGCTTTATGACCTAATATGGTCTTCGAATGTTCCACAAATATAATTTAACTGAAAATTAAAGTGACAAACTAAGCGTAAACTCGAGTTTTGACTGATTAAACACAATTACATACAAACCAGCTGCGAGATGACTACTTGTTCTTAGTATTTGTCTTGTAACCAAACCCTAGACGTCACGTCTCCCCTAGGCGTGGTTAACAGCTAAGAAGCATCTCAAATACGTCAGCTTTCTAACGATGAATCCACATCGAAACCAGCCCATCTTTTTAAAAGTTATGATGACACACCGACACAGACATGTCAAACTTATGACACACTTCTTTTTCCGTTGGGGTTTTAAAAAAATGTGTGTTTATTTCAATTTACCTTTGAAACATTTTAAAAACAATAATTACCATGACAAAAACAAACGTATTTTTGATAACAATGTGCTCTTTTTTATGATTCAGTATCTGTCTGTTTACGGGATGTCATCATGATGAATAATTGTGATACCGAATAGTAGCCGAATAATAGTGAATGTTTTGTAATAATTGTCAGAAGAAAAATATTTCAACAGGTTGGCCATAACAAAAAATAAACCTCTGTTATCAGCTGTTTTTACTTTTGGATAATTTTTTTCTCTCTACCCATGTGCTATGTTACATGCGAAATTACAAATATCCAAAAACATCTCAAAATGCATTTGCATCACCGTGATATTTTTATGACATAAGTCAGCAAATAAACATACGTTACTCCTGATGCTGGAGGACAACCTACTCACCACATATGTTACTGGTGCGAAGCTGTTGCGTTTCGGCCGGCTATCGTTCCTTCTAGACATTATGACGGCAAGAATAGGTAAAACGGTGAATCCCCAATGGGGCAAATTGATGCACAGCACTATATCACTAATAGTGTAGTTAGTAATAGTCTATGTAGGCAACGTCTAAATATAGCTACGAGATAAATAAAAGTTCGGGCAAAATTGGTACTCGTATCGTCCAAAAAAGGTTTAAAGTGAACTGAAATTAGTTTGGTTTTTTTCCGTGTTGACCTGGGTCAATCTGTGCACAAATCTGTGATCATCAGTTTCTTTGCCGGCAGCTCATAACATGTGAGGAAATGGTAAATTATGATTATCAACTTCACCACTGGCAGTAGAGTGCTGTGCAGCAACGTGATCCTTAGGGATCCTTAGTTACTATAATTGTGTTGGACTGATGTTAAATTAGCCAGTAGACTTTAAGTCATAGACTATTAGGAGAATCATGTACTTATATGCTTTATTATACAATAAAAAATGTCGTACAAATACATTTTTGCTAATCTATATAATATAGAAAGTAAAGTCGGGTTTGTTACAACACTAATAACTCGAGATCTGCTGATTTTTTATGGGTTTTGATTCGTTGACTTAGTCTTCGCCTTAAAAACAATGAAAAAAAAAAAGAATGAAAGATGAATTGAAAGTCATGATAGTTAAACCGATTAAGCTGAAAATTGATGGAGAGGTGGCTTAGCACCGGGAGAAGGTCATGGGGTACATTTTATTTCTTACAACAGCGAAGAAACTAGGAAAAACAACATTTTAACTTTTCCCATACAAACTGAACGGGCGGAACGAAGTTTGCCAGTACTGATAGTTTTAAATATAAAATTAGATGGACATAGCCAAGGAGATTAAAACTGACGTCAAAAATATCTAGCACCTCATGTACCACTTTGAACAACACCTGACTATTACCATATTGCACTTTTTCATAAAAGTTTTTTGTTTAAGCAAAGTTAAAGTTATATCTAACTTATTTGAGTTTGAGCTTCTTCCAATAGTGAACTTTTCTAGAACGGAACTAAAATGTATATTAAACTAGCTGTTTACTGCCGCCAACGTCAGACACAGATTTTAGTACAAACATTCATCTTTCAAATGAGTCTTTTGGGGAATGATTTTCGAAAAATAAGTAACCTGTGTTGAACTCGGGTTTTAACTATAACCACATGAAGTTTCATCGAAATAGCTTCAGTGGTTTAGTCGTAAAAGCGTACCAGACAAGCCGACTTTCGTATTTGTATTATAAGTATCGACGAAAGATCTTCCAACCGGGGCTAGGGTACAGTGCAGCAAGTTGCTGGAATAGGGATCCACCGCTTTTACCTGCCAAAATGACAGTTCATCTTCTGGTCCGGAGGTTAATATGTGAACTTGCAGTATAGATAGGCTCAGCCCTAGAATAGGGCATTTACAACATCCGAGGTGTCTGTCAGCCACGATTATGTCGAAAATTTGAAGAGCCATGTGCTGTTTACTATCTTCTTCTTTCAATCACTCGCAATTGGTTCAACTCTGTTTCGTAACTTTAGTTATTGAAGTGAAACTTCTTTATCGGGGCTGGAATTTTTTTTGTGTAACATTTTTCGTTACGCGTCACATTTTTCCGTTACGCGCCATCTTTGTTCTTATCCCTACCACGCGTGATTCGAAGTATACTTTCTCCAGCGGAATAGGGATTGGCAATAAACTTTATTTAACCAATTTCTGTAAAGTTGCATATAGTAAATTAGTTTTTGAAAAATAACGTCATAAAGAAGTTTCACTTCTTCACTTCTTACGAGTGTACGCTAGTACACGCACACATTTTTTTTTCTCGATATTGTTTTTGTTCGTGATTTAATCTAGTCTTGTTTTTTTTCTTAATGTTCTTTATTATTATTTTTTACTTTTTCCAGTTTTAAAGTTGGGATTAATTTTTAACAAACATTTTTGTAACTGTCTTATAAATTCAGATGTTGTATGTGAAAACATGTTAATGGTGTTAAGATAATGTTTAATTTATTCATTAAGTAAAATATTATCACTGTTTGTTTTCCAATTAAATAAAAATAAAATAAACTAAAAATAAAATACATTATCAACAATGTATATTTCGTCAGCAATAAATCGTTAATTCTTATTAAAATAAGGCAAACGGCATGTAAATTGCAGACTTTTTGTCTCTGTACATACTAGTCAGTAAATAAAGGATTGTAAATACTTGACTTCCTCTTCTTTAAACGACCCCTAAAAAAGGAAGTACTCGAGTTGACTGTATTTTTGTTACGCGATTACTTCGTTACTAGCGAACCGATTTTGATGGTTCTTTTTTAAAATGGTTCATGGTTTCGAGGTACTCCCATGTTGATTTTGTTATGATCGGACTAATGGTTTTTGGTTATACTAATAATGCATAATTTTTTCATCTATCTTGACAAACGTCATTGATGAGGTCGCCATGATAGATGAGGGTAAAAATGTATGCATTATTAAATGTTACTCAAAAACTACTAGTAGGATATTGCTATTTATGTGGGACCATTTCGGAAACACCCCCGTGTTGGTCCGGGCTCCTTTGCAGAATAGACCATCTGCCTTTCCTTTCTTGTCAGGCAGCTCGTAAAAGGCGAGCATAGGCTTATCATCACTAACACCGTGACATCTGACTAGGTGGCAGAGTTTCGCAGCGATTCGCCCGGATTGGTACCACCGCCTTACCTATTCCTGCCGCCTTATCGTCATGACGTGTTCCGGTTCGGAGGCTAAGGTAGCCGGTAAACTTACTTTTGCTCGAGGACTAACATCCTGACCTCAGGTTGGCAACGCACCATTACCATCTTTGGTGTCTCTAGGCGGCGTGAATTTCTTACCATCAGGAAATCCGTCTGCTTGTTTGCCTTCCTATAACATAAAAAAAAAACACATGTTATCTTTTGAAAAAAGAATTATCAAATCGCGAAGCAACCGAATAAAATAGTTGAAATCGGTTGTAAAGTTTTACTGCGTTTAATTATTGATGGTAAAAAACCTTCGCACCATAGATGTGACTGTTGCGTTGCTATGGCCGGAATCGTAGATTAAATATGCCATGTTGTATTTGTTATAGTATTTTCAAAACCTCGCTGATTTTAGGTGTCTTCGCTAGTATATTCGTCGTTTTTATCCTCAATATGTTGCAATCATGTAACTTGACCTAAAAACTCCGGCATACTTTAAGGGAAAGTTCTCTTTCTGTCTGCATCCGTTGGTTTTGGATTGTGTAGGTACTGAATTTAAATAAAGTTAGAAAAACTTTTCTGATCATAGTTACGTACACGTAACATAGTTAAGTACAGTACTATTATTTAAATGATGCGCTTCGGCTTTACACTTTTTACACTTTATACTTTTATTTTGAAATTGGCTGACCTAATCTAAATTTAAGCGAAATTATTAATTGTGTCTAATAACAACTATCTATAGATATCTTTAAAATACATTCTGATTTTCGAAGCTTGACGAATATAGCCGAAGCGCATAATTTAAATAGCACTTAGTAGTAGCGTAGTAAGCGTAGTAGTATTACTAAAATTAATGATCGAAATAGTAGAAAATTAAAAGATCTTATAACCACTGGGTTACTAAAAATTGCATTATGTTTCAAAATGCAGTTTAAAAATAATAAATTAAATACATGTCTCCTTCCATTTCAAGCAATTTAAAAAAAGAACGAGGTATAATATGTTCGACTCATATACTTTTGTCAATCGTCATTTAATTGTGTGTCAATTATTTGAAAGAGTATACTTCCGAATTGTTCCTTTTGCCATCAAGTCTGGATCTGATAAGGAAATCACAGAGAAATTAAGTAAAAAACTCAAATATTTTGAATACTTATTCAACATCATATTAATATCAAAGTCGGTTTTTTTTTTAATCTTACTACATTTATAATTTTAAATTTCGAAATAAAATAAAAAGTATTAAAAAAAAAGTATTTTAAAAAGTGCAATAGATTGCAAAGATGGCCGTCATTTAAAAGGGTACCTATAATGTATCGATAGTAATAAATAGGTGTGAGCTAATATCGACCCTACGATATATCGATGTTTAACAAGGCGCTACGTGCTGGCGAGTGGCAGACGCTAAAGCATCGTATCAAATGCGTTCGAACCACGGATTTCGACAAAAAGAAAGGACTGTAGTCCGTATACTTATTAAATAATGACGATAGTTGCACGCTGCCAAGTGAAATGCTCGTAGGGATGGTGGTTTCGGGTATGATGAGCATATAGTATTTAAGAGCAGGTCGGCATGGCAATTGACATCAGTTAACCCAAGCACACTCTACCAGGAACATCTCCTAGAGCGGAGTTTTTAGTTCTGTTATCTACAGGGTAGCCGTCATACAGATTTGTTGTGATCAAGACCAATATGCGTGCATTTGTGGTGAGTTTGCTTGCGGAATTTTCATTTTTATCGTGTACTAGCAAATATAGCACATGCGATTTATATTTATAATTAAGGTTTAAGTTTTCAGGAATAAGTGATAAAAGTGAAGTGTCTAGTGTACTGAAAATTGGATTGTTTTGGATAGCTGTGTCCAGTAGTGTTGTTTGTGTCAGTGTCAAGTTGTGGATTATCTGGATTTTATATCACGCAATACATCCAGCATGATAATTCTCTTGCAGTGTAGGGTGATACAAGAATTAGAATATCACACCTACTAAACTCAATTGATAAATGCTACTGATTAAGAATGATCTTTGATTTTAGATTAGAAATTAAATTAGATTACGATTCAGTAAGAAAGTTATTTTATTAAACCATAGGCTAATAAAGTATTTAGAATACTTGTCGTAGACAATTTTTGCGGGTTCGAATGATGAACATGATGAACTTTATCCTTTCTACAAATTGATGAAAAATTATACAGGGAAAAGAGTGTAAATATAGATCAAGCGTATCACACAGCTTTCCTAATCAGATGAAGATCTTACAAATTTGCTTTTTTTTATATAAAATAGTTATAATAATCTAATGTACATTTTTTACAGATAAAAAAAAATATCTAATCTTGAATGTTATCAATTCATATTAATAATATAAAGAGGAAATATTAAATGTTATTGTAATTGTTACACATTAAAAAAAGTAATATTCAGAAGTAATCCTTATTTTTCAAGGTTATGGGCTCACTTTAAAAAAAACTGTTTCTTAATAAACATAAAGTAGTTAGAGTTAACTACAATTATCCTGTGTTTATATTTCATTATTAGCTGACCAGGTGAACATTACTCTGCCATATAGGTATATCACAGACCAGTATTTTACGATCAAACATTCTTAAAAAATCATAAAAATTGGTAAAGCCATTTCAGAAGAGTGCCATTGTCAAAGTCCGGGCTCGAAATATTTAAGTCAGATTCACAAAAAAGTCAAATCAGATTAAAATATTTAATGTGTAAGGTATTGTAACAAAGTATTTTATTAAAGTTAAAATAAACGTATTAAACTGTAGTAATTTATCACCTGCGGGAAAGAAAGAATAAAAAAACTCATTTTTCTTTCTATCTTTCTATGCATGAGGTTTTAATATTTTGATATAGTATCCCTACAACAATTAAAAATTGGAACACTAAAAAAATTGTACTCAATAGCATGTTACCTGAATATATTGAGCTATGTAAAAAAATGAGATAAAACAGCTTATTTTTTTGGAATATTTTGTTTGCTTGTTTATTGTTGCTTGTAACAGAAAAAATATTTAAGCTATTATAATTTCCTTTTTATATCCTCAATTAATATTATAATTGCGAAAGTTTTCTTGTTTGTTTCTGTGTTTTTCACAAAAGAGACTAGATACATATCTCTATATCTAAACTGGTTTTCGTGGGAGAAATAACTAGCGAGATTAGACACGGACATATTCTATAGGCAAAGTTTCGACTCAAATCCCAGGCCTATTTAACTGTTAAATAGGTTACAATATCCAAGTTTTGACAAAGAGCACGTCATAAAAAACTATTTTAAAATAGAACAAACGTTATAAAATCTTTGTTTACAGCAAAAAATATAACATCATTACGATTACGTCATAGACTTTCGTCATAAATTTCAAATTTAGTTTGTGTTTTACAATTTTACTGTTATAATTTCCTTGTATTGCAAATTCAAGTGGCCGTACGTCACCTTGCACACGCTTTGGTAATCTTAAAATCCAATAACATTCTCTCTAAAATAGGTTATTTCGTAATACATATTTATAACCTACCGGTTATTACGTAAAAATGAGCTTATATAAATAAAAGATCAGATGTCATAATTTCTTTACGCATCTGTTAATTATTTAAATTTTATCGATTTATTTAATAAAATGGTTGCAACCTGCCTAGCGAATTTTTTTAATAGGATGTGTTATATATTATAAAAGATTTTTTTTAACCTTTTATTTGACAACCAAATTATTTGCTTACTTGCAAGTTTGATGAATTTGTAATTTTTAAGGTATTTATTAATTGTATAGCAAGTTGGTTGTTTTACGATTAGGCTTAATTGATGTTTGTGGTAGGTAAACTATCCTGATTTTTATAGGGTTTTAAAGCTGTTATTATATTTATTAATCTTATTTTTTTATAGTTTCATTTCATTTCATTTCATCAATTAATTTACATAATTCATAGATATAGTGTTATATTTTGAGATCATCGGGTGAATGTTTAATTTATTTTAATACGGCCAAATAAAATACATTTAGTACTTAATTAAAAAAAAAACTACTTATAGAAAACTTTAGGCATAAAAATATGATGAAAAAATTAAGAAATAAAATTAAATGTTCCTTAATAACAATAATGTTAAGAAGGATTGTTTGCCATCCTTTTCTTAGGAATACAATTACAAACTTTTTCTTGTTTCAAATACGTAGGATTGTTTATTTTAATATAAATCAGTCAATATGACATCTTTGAAATTCAAATGAATAAATTAATGGGCCTAACAGCAAAAAAATTCTTTGTCAAGATAACGGAATTACTGCTTTAAGAGCTTTTAAAACTTTCAGAATTTCAACCCATTTGATTGGCTCTATATACAGACTATTAATCAAGTGCTAAACTGATTATTTTAATTTCGATCAGTTTTTACTAAATTTCTGTCATATTGTCACCTATGATAAATAGAATAGATTGAATGTGATTTAGACAATATACCTAATATTAAACAGACCTATAACATTGAAAGTGTAATATTACTCTAATATTATTCTGCCACATAAAAGCTTAGTAAACACTAGGACCTCATTTTCTAGTATTTGTTTCTACTCAAGTTCAACGTCTATTAGCATTTGAAATATTCAATATTATTTTTGCAGTTACAATTATTTCAGTGAAACTGCTGCCAACTAAATAAATTTCAATTGTTTGTTTTAAATATTGCCAGGTATATTTATTCATCACTACATAGTATAAAACAAAGTGGCTTCCTCTGTCCCTATCTATGTCCCTTTGTATGCTTAAATCTTTAAAACTACGCAAAGAATTTAGATTCGGGTTTTTTTAATAGATAAAGTTAATAAAGAGGAAGGCTTGTGTGTATATTTTATACCCGTGCGAAGCCGGGGCGGGCCGCTAGTTAATCAATATGATTGAGACGAACTCTAAGAATTTTCTTTAATTTGGTATATAATTTAATACAACATAAACGTGATTAAAATAAATTTATAGCAATGATATAAATCCGAAAGGTCTTTGTTACATTTTGCGGTGAAACCCACGAAGGTTGTATCCCAAAATGTAACAAAAACCTTTGTGCGTATAAATTCTAGAAAAGTACTGGGTAACTTTTTAAAAGTCAACCCCTAAGGCGATTATCAATACAAAAATTGAGAGCAACTCATTACCTTTATATCTTTTGCTATTTTAAGCAATCTTTTGTAGGATTAACAATATATTTGATCATTAAAAATGACAAGGAAAAGAAATATTTCTGTGGTTGTAATATATATCAGCAACACGTGTATTTTATCATCAAGAAATCGGTTAAATAATAATTATATAAGCGATCAAGCAACACAAATAAGTAATTGTTTTAATGCTCTAACCAATTAAAGTAACAAGCTTTAAATCTATGTATCTCACGGCCTCACTGAGAAATATCAATTAACATTTAACCTGTCATTAAGTTACGTTTTTGTATAAAAATATCGAGGCAAGGTCATTATTAATAACTTATCTACATTTAGAGATAAGTCTGCTAAAGTTTTGTTGCTAAGATATTTTTATTAATTATTGAAAAATAATAGTGATTGCCTGTAACTGATTTAAAATAGCACTAACTCTTATCTTAGATAGTTTATTAATATTGGACGTTAATGACTGATTAAGAGATAATGATATTTTATATCGTCGATAACGTAGACTTAATACTGTTTCTGTTCTTTCCAGGTACTGGCCTGCGTGGCACTGGCTTACGGCCGTCCTGAACCACCAGTTGGATACAGCTATTCAGCCCCAACAGTGAAATACACCGCCCCTGTAGCTAGCTATGGAGCTCCCTTAAGTGGAGGCCATGGAGGCATTTCAAGCGGTCTATCCCTTGGTGGTTACTCAGGAGGCCACTCAAGCAGTTTAGGTCTTAGTGGTGGATTCTCTTCAGGTGGACTTTCTTACTCTAACGGTGGTATTGGCGGTGGAGTAATTGGAGGGATCAGCGGTGGATCCGGCTTCGGTGGTGATGCTGGTTTCGCAGGAGGCTATTCTGGTGCTCCCATTGTACAGAAACATATCTACGTCCACGTACCTCCACCAGAACCTGAAGAACAAAGAATTCCTCGCATCACCCCTGTAGCTCCTCCTCAGAAACACTACAAGATCATCTTCATCAAGGCCCCAACTCCCCCTACCCCTGTTGCCCCTATCATTCCAGTTCAGCCACAAAACGAAGAGAAGACCCTTGTTTATGTCTTGGTCAAGAAACCCGAAGAGCAACCAGACATTGTTATCCCCACCCCAGCACCCACTCAGCCCTCTAAACCTGAAGTATACTTCATCAAATACCAGACCCAGAAGGAAGCTGACGCTGCTATCGCTAGCGGTATCGGTGGTGGTGGTGCCATCAGCGGTGGTGCCATAAGTAGTGGTGCTATCAGTGGTGGAGTTAGTGGTGGAGATTTGGGCGTTATTAGTGGAGGATCTTCTGTGGAAAGTTCTGGCCATGGTGGAGTTGAGATAGGGTCTGACTTCGGCGGTTCAGTCGAAGATGCCGTACTCGTCGGAGGTCGAGGTGGTGGTGCTGCAAGCACTCAGTATGGTCCCCCCGGTCATGTTGCGGGACCACTTCACTAAGTAAGCAATTGACGACTCTTTAGGACTAGGATTTTATGACCATTGAATGTATTTATTGCTAAGCGAATTTAAATTAATACGCCTAAATTAATAGTAACATCAATACTTTTCTACGATTATAACGTTTTCTTGTTTCTACACTGGCAACATTCATAGTTTCGATGATTATAGCGCTTTCCTGTTTCTAATCTAGAAATATCTTCGATGATTTTAGCGCTTTCTTGTTTCTACTTTAGAAACATCAATTCGCCGATTATAGCGCTTTCTTGTTTCTACACTAGAAGCATCAATGTTTTCGACGATTATAGCGTTTTCTTGTTTCTACCCTAGCAACATAGAAATTTTTCGATTATTCTAGCTTTTCCTTGTTATTCTATTAGCCAAAGTTACGTCAAGTACCTTAAATTTCTGAAGCCTGCGTTCGAATGCTTTGTAAATAGATGCCTCTCCGTATTCATTCGCAGGCTTGATTAAGATAGCAAATATTTCATTCAATTGCCTCATTCGCGTTCATCTCTACTTGTTATTAGTGCACGATTTTAGTTGTTTTAAAGTCGCGACTGTTATGTTTATGTATGTGTAGCCTATAAAATTTTAATAAAAAAAAGTTAATCATGTGTATGTTTTATTTTCCATCAATTTTTTATGATAATGGAAGGCAAACAAGCAGACGGATTTCCCGATGGTAAGAAATTCACGCCTACTAGAGACACCAAAGGTACTAATGGTGCATTGCCAAACTAAGGCGGTATGTTAGGACTCGAGCAAAAATAAGTTCATCGGCTACCTTACCCTCAAAAACGGAACACGTCAACGCCAAGCACTGAACGCTATGGTGGCAGGAATAGGTAGTGCCGTGGTACCAATCCAGGCGAGTCGCTGTGAAACTCTACCACCTAGTAGGATGTCACGGTGTTAGTGACAATAAGCTTATGCTTGCCTTTTGCGAGCTGCCTGGTAGAAAGTCAGATGGTCTATTCTGCAAAGGAGCCCTATAGTCTATTCTATATATGTAAAAATACCAAGAATTCATGATTTTCAGTAAACTGCCCGGGATACACCTAAACTATTCCTAACGTCATAATGACAGTATCATGTTCTAATCCGAATAGCGGCCGATAGATTTGCATTTCAGGCCTAACACTCCAGCTATATGTCAGCGACTATAACATATACGGTGTATGTATAATGTAGGTCAAGGTTACATACAAACAGATGATTTGAATGCTTATTTTCTGCCTCGTTGGTCGAAAGGCTAGCGTGCACGACTAACTACATCGACCAAACGTGTGACTCGCGTTCGATTCCCGACGGGGGCAGGCATTTGTGTGATGGACATTTAGATGTCTGCATTTCCAGGTCTGGGTGACTCGTTGACTAACACCCATAACACAAGCATATAATTTGCTTAGTTTGGGGTTAGATTCAATTCGTATAACTTGTCTAGGGATATTTATTTATTTATTGTTGAAGGCCATCTGCCTTCCTGCCAGGCAGCTCGTAAAAGGCGAGCATAGGCTTACCGTCACTAACACCGTGACATCTGACTAGGTGGTAGAGTTTCGCAGCGACTCGCCCGGATTGGTACCACCGCCTTACCTATTCCTGCAGCCATAACGTCATGACGTGTTCCGGTTTGGAGGGTAAGGTAGCCGGTAAACTTGCTTTTGCTCGAGGTCTAACACCCCAGCTTCAAGTTGGCAACGCACCATTACCACCTTTGGTGTCTTTAGGCAGCGTGAATTTCTTACCATCAGGAAATCCGTCTGCCTTCCAATGTCATAAAAAAAAAAATCTCATAAAAATTATCACAGTTAAGCTTTATCTAGATAAAACACAAAAGTTTTTATAACAGTATATTAACAATTGTTTCCTGAATGTAAATCTCTGATTTTATAATTAACCGATTGAAGCAATCCCATTGGGGCGTGAATACGTGTACATGATTGGGTAATGGATTGTCGAAGCGTTCCCTTGAAGCAGGAGAAAGGAATACCGCAAGATACTGGCCACCAAAGATGTTTAATTATCTTGGATAGTAGCACACGCCCTCGCATCCATTTTACTTTCATATATTCGAGGACATTAGCGGTTCACAGAAATAGTGTAGATTATGTAAAATTTTACAAATAATGAATTCATTTGGAAATCTATAATTTACGTGGTATACAAAAAATAACTGAATAGACGAACTTAAGATTGTTTGAAATTGGAAATTGTCGTTGTATCACATTCAAATCTTTGTTTCTGGAATATTTCACAATTTCAGATGCTCTTTTGTAATTTTGTAAGAGTTTCGATATCTTTGCAAAATTTATGAAAAGCAACGGGAAGGCAGACAAGAAGTATCCTGGGAACTGGAAACATATAAGTAAATGCAGTAACTCTACATAACTATTCGACGCTAATACTGATGTTTAGTCAGATCATATGTTAGTTTAACTCTGATGGTAGGTACGAGTGTAATTAAAATTAGCCGATCTAGCATTTGTAACATCTGAGATAACAACTTAATAACTAAGGTTTAAGAATCTTGTATGGGAAAATACGGTGTTGCTTTTTTTTATTTTAATTTTAATTTTCTCATATTTTCTCGGCATAATAAGATTTCTTGTGCCTTAACAAAAATATAAAAAACAATTTAAAAAAGTCATCAAGCTTTATAGAGATTACTTTTTATACATAAAGACAAAACGGCTAACTCTTGCCATGCTAATAAAAAAATTGAGTTATTAGTGTTCGTTAAAAAGATACACAAAGTCCGTTCTTATAAACAAACTAGCTGACCCGGCAGATGTTGTTCTGCTATAAAAAAGATTGGGGTGAGTCACCTTCATCATATAGGGTTGTAAAAAAAGATGTTGGCCTATTCTCAGACCTACTCAATATGCTCACAAAATTTCATGAAAATCAGTCAAGCCTTTTAATAGGAGTATGGGAACGAACATTGTGACACGAGAGTTTTATATAAACAAATGAATTCTAAATATAATATCGATGAAAACAATTTAACAGCGTAGTCTGGAACGCCTAAAACTTATTAACGATATGTCGTTTGTGGGTTCGTAGAAGGAATCAGCAAACTAGATTATCTCCATATTCAACCTGATATGCAGGAATGTCTGCATTCAATAGTAAATTTTTATAACCTATCTACAGTTAGAGACAGAGCTGGAGTTTTGTTGGTAAGATATCTTTGTTCATTATTGACAAATAAAAGTGTAACACTCAGAGACGTCAATTAATATATCATTAAAATACAAGTTCGTATGGAAAATGGCGATTTCATAATTTACTAAACGATGATTGACGTCTTTGTGTGCGGCTGTGAGCCTGGTAACTGGTCTACGGTAGCCCTATCTCAGATAGGTTATTAAAATTAGTCGACATAACAATATAAATACAGGTTTAGGCAACCTAGACTTGCTGGTAGTGGTTATTTCATGTCTTAGCTCGTAAAAAGCGAGGCATATCTAACTGATATAGAGCCAAAACATAGAAGCTTCGAAATAATCAAGTATAGACTGATCCTTGACTGACTATAAACCTTATAGACTGACGGATCTATAGACACCAAATAAGATAATGGTCGACTACTAACCTGTGCTGCGTTAAACCGCTTACGTACTAGTAGCAACCCTACCATATAAAACAGAACAAGAATATGAGCCCATTCGAATATTTTTAACTCTTGGTAGTGAAAGGTTGTTTTGTGACTGTTAGTTTCAAAAGGCACTTTTGTTACTCCGGTTATTATTTTTATCTGATACAAAATTGAAGAAACGTTCGATCATATTGCGTAACGGCATGGAGGCGTGTTCAAGGGAACAGAAGAGAGAGGATACAGCTAGGGTTGCCAAGCACGCTGTTTGCAGGACGCTAAATATCCCGCTTTTCGAAAATAGCTAGGTACCCACAAACATTTTTTTACAAATTAAAAAACAGATCCCGGTTTTTAAAATACTTGTATTACTGTATACAAATAAACACTTGTTAAACCCTTTTTTTTGTTACTAAAGACTGTCTACATTTGTATTTCTAATTCAGTCCACGCCATCCACGTGAATAAATGAATGAATGAATACACTTTATTATGCTCCAAAATTTAAAAAATAATACACGCTCTTTCACTTAAAATATTTAACTTAGAAGTACAAAGGCAGTCTTATCGCTTCAGAGCGATCTCTGCATGTGCCCGTAACTTGTGCACATGTAGCATGTTGTTGGTTGGATATCAATTTTAAACAGTGTTTAGTTAAACACGTGTCTATATTTTTGTTTTGTGTTGTGGCAAGCCGGTAGATCTTTATTTGAAATCATTATTTCTCGCAAATTAGTGTTTTGAAGTTGTCTAACTTATATTTAGCAATTTAGCAATTTATAATACTAAATATCCGTGGCTACGCCCGCGTATAAAGTGCGCGTAAAGATATGTAGATTCCCCGCGGGAACCCGTTTAGATGTCAGTACCCTTTTGACTCTAATCTCGATTTCAAATCCAAATTGAAATCGAATATGTGCCAAAATTTAAGTAATAATGCCTTGATATAAGTACTTTTCGGGTCTACAGAGAGTGCAGAGAATAACGTATAGATAACAGGTTGTTAAAAATATTTTTTAATTTATTATTAAGTATGTACATGTGACTTACAACATTACTTATAATATTTTTGACTCAATTATCGAAAACTCGATACGGCTACTCGAACTCGATAGTTGTTCTTGATATGGCTTTGAAGAGAGAGGAATACCGCAGTCGCTTTAGTGACGGGCGACTTTGCGTCCATCTAATAATGGTTTAAACTTTAAATGGACTCAACACTTAAGCAGCTATAATTTTGTGGTCTTCCATTACATAAGCCGCCATATTGGTTTCTTTATACCCATAACTACGTATACTTAATTGACTATATATTTAAATATACTTGTGTATTACGTATAATTTGGACATTGTCACAAAAGACACGGCTTTCGTTTTATTTAAATATTTAAAAGGTGTACTGTGTTATGTAAGGATATAGATTTTAGTCTACTTTCACGTTCTATTACTGTCTTTGGAGTCTAGGTTAACTCGAAAGTATACTATAATACGAGGTAACGTTACGTTAGGTAGCGCGAAAGCTATTAACGGAAATATTCAACTTCTAAATTTTTATGTATGTTAATCTATTTCGTTGTCATTTCTGAACCATTTTTTTTAAAAAAAGCTTATTTTTTATGTGGTCTCAATATCACCAAATCTGGATCTGATAATAGATTACCAGGAAAATCTTAATTTTCTTCGTAGAAAGTTTGCGTATATGATTTACTTTTTGAAATCGAAATCGTTGTCTTGCAGCTGTTCTGCTATGCATAAATTATTACTACATAGTATTGAACAATGTCGCTTCCTCTGTCCCTCCGTCGTTCCCTATGTCTTGTTTTTATGCTTATATCTTCAAAACTGCGCAGCGAATTTTGATGCGGTTTTTTTATAGACAAAGTGATTTAAGGAATAGGTTTGTATTTTATAACTGTGCGAAGCCGGGGCGGGCTGCTAGATATTTAAATTAACAATGCATATTTTTGAGCTTTATTTATTAATGCATATTTTTGTGAACTTAGACGGCATAGTAATGAAAATTTTAAAGTTGGCTTTTGACCTTTCTTACTCAAGCCATATCATATTATACAGTTAACGTTAGTAATTTTTTTTTAAAATACGAATATGTTTTTTGCTGTTGTAATTTTTAGGTAGAAAAACTAGTATGATTTTATTACGATGTAACATATGTATCTTACAACAGGGAAACCTAGCACCTAAAAACCTAATACCCAAAAATAGGTGCGTTGCCAACCCGAGGATCATTGTTATTCCTCTTAAGTATGTAACTAAGTTTAGAATTTGTCTTGCAGTGTTCTGCTATGCATAAATTATTACTACATAGTATTGAACAAAGTCGCTTCCTCTGTCCCTCTATCCCTATGTCTTTTTGTATGCTTAAATCTTCAAATCTGCTCAGCGAATTTTGATGCGGTTTTTTTATAGATAAAGTGATTTAAGGAATAGGTTTGTATTTTATAACTGTGCAAAGCCGGGGCGGGCCGCTAGCTATTTAAATTAACAATGCATATTTTTGAGCTTTATTTATTAATGCATATTTTTGTGAACTTAGACGGCATAGTAATGAAAATTTTAAAGTTGGCTTTTGACCTTTCTTACTCAAGCCATATCATATTATACAGTTAACGTTAGTAATTTTTTTTAAAAATACGAATATGTTTTTTGCTGTTGTAATTTTTAGGTAGAAAAACTAGTATGATTTTATTCCGATGTAACATATGTATCTTACAACAGGGAAACCTAGCACCTAAAAACCTAATACCCAAAAATAGGTGCGTTGCCAACCCGAGGATCATTGTTATTCCTCTTAAGTATGTAACTAAGTTTAGAATTTACGATCCTCACAAAAACACAACAGGCAATGCTAGCTAATAATTATACCTAAAACAAACCATCACAATGTAAGCTGTTCTATCTTTCAAGTTGGATCAAAATGCACAAGGTGAGTAAATTTGATTCAATTCAGTTAAGTAGTTTATAAGTCCACTGTGGACAACACTGTGACACGTAATTTATATATATTGAGATTGTCCGAGCAATCACGTGAAAAAACATACAGTCGAATAGCTTCAGATTTTTCAGGAGTTGTTCAAAAAAATTTTGGAGTTTAACAGGCGAAAAAACGAATGCAGTGAAGGGTTAAACACATACAGTAACACGATCGTCAGTATACACTGATCTAGTGTATACTTAGTAAGCTTACGGCCCCAAAGAGGCGAAAAACGGTTTATGCAGTGAAGGGTTAAACGCATATAGTAATACGATCAGCATACACTAGATCAATAAGTAAGCTTACAGCCCCAAAGAGGCGAAAAAATGGGTTATGCAGTGAAGGGTTAAACGCATACAGTAATACGATCAGTATACACTAGATCAATTAGTAAGCTTACGGCCCCAAAGAGGCAAAAAAGCGGCTTATGCAGTTCACTGCATAACTATGTGCGCTTAACCCTTCAGGGTTAAACGCACATAGTAATACGATCGTCAGTATACACTAGATCAACTAGTAAGCTTACGACTCCAAAGAGGTGAAAAAACGGCTTATGCAGTGAAGGGTTAAACGCATACAGCAATACGATCAGTATACAATAGATCAATTAGTATAGTAAGCTTACGGCCCCAATGAGGCAAAAAAACGGCTTATGCAGTGAAGGGCTAAACGCATACAGTAATACGATCTGTACACACTAGATCAATTAGTAAGCTTACGACCCCGAAGAGGCAAAAAACGAATGCAGTGAAGGGTTTAACGCATACAATATTACGATCAGTATACACTAGATCAATTAGTAAGCTTACGACCCCAAAGAGGCGAAAAAACGAATGCAGTGAAGGGTTAAACGCATACAGAAATACGATCAGTATACACTAGATCAATTAGTAAGCTTACGTAACAAAAACTTGTACTCATCGATCAGTTTGGAAATGTACTAACCAATCCTCAGTCCTAATCCATTACTAAGCTATTTAAGAACGTGTCCATTAGCGGCATGTTCGAATCGTGTGTCTACAAAACCAGCGATATGTAGCTTACATTCATAGCATTAGAGTAACTTTCACTACTCAATTATTAAACTTCAAATCCATGTATGGTATGAGCAATTTATAGTAGTCGATTCTCAGGCCATAATGAATGTGTATAATGAATTTGGTTAGAATCGGTAAAGCCGTTTCGGAGGAGTACGAGAACGATACGATAATTTTATATATATAAGAAGTATCTTTACACATTTTCATACAACTTCAGCTCTATAATTAAACTTCAACTCAAATATAAAACTTTAAGTTTATCATATATGATATTTAAGTTCTTATTTTCACGCATATATCCCAGTATTAGTAGGCGGTGCATCCAGGACATCCACGTCAATTATCTTTTAATCAATACTTAAATGGACATTTTGGCAAATTAAATGCATTAATTGATGTCTTTAATTGCGGCCGTTGTTTCCACAATTTGTTTTTTATGATATTGGAAAGCAAATAAGCAGACGGATTTCCTGATGGTAAGTAATTCACGCCGCCTAGAGACACCAAAGGTGGTAATGGTGCGTTGCCAACCTGAGGCCGGGATGTAAGGCCCGGTTAGTAATAAAGCTAGTAGTGGGTGTCCTGGTTGTGCCTCTGGCTATCCCTTCGGGGATATGGGTGTGAGGATTTGACCGTGGAATGTCGACCCACGTCTACTCCACTACCGACAACCGTCCATATTCAAAATAACAATATTTTCATTTTATGCAGTACCTATTGTTATACTTTGCAAAAACAATATAATTCAAAGCGACAGAGTAAAAGAAAATTAGATTTTAAATTGAGCGGGAAAATTTATTAAAATGGTTACTTACTGGAAGTAATTATAAGCTCCGTTAAGTCTAATAGATTCATTTAATAGCTTATTGGAAAATTTGTGATTTATGATAAACTACCTGCCTCGGCCAACTTTGTACTAACGGTGCCCCATGTTTCTTTTTTCTTATTCTGTTATTTGAGACTGGGACAATCTATCTATCTATCTAAGGGCTATCTAAATATCTATCTAAAACGGTCGGGCAGTTGTTTTTTGTATTTATATACATATTTATAGTAACTAGTGGTTGCCCATTGGTCGAAATTCTACCATAATCAATTTTAATATCTTGTTGAAAAGAACGCCATCTTCATTTCTTAAGACCAACTACTTTGTTTCCAAACTTTTTAGTGCGCCATCTGTGATCTTTTATCGTTATCATCAATATATTTGTTTGTGTGTGTAAAATGCATGGTAGTGTAGGTAATGTTTTATTTATTGATTTAATGTACTTTATAAGCATTATTATTTAAAAATATTACCGTTCTGCACTTCTGCACATAAACTATAAGTGTGCCAAATTTTATGCTCCTCCGTCCCCGCAATTTTCGTAAAAAGGGGTTCAAAGTTTTGGCATCACGTATTAATTTATAGATGACGTTTTTATATATTTGTTTACAAACTACAAATTACTCTAAATCTATTTGTTCTTTTTTTGTATAGTAAACACACAACAAACATGAGATTTCAACACAAATTGCACCTGTGGTCTAGCGGTCAGGTATTGGACTTCACTTCAACAGGTCTCAGATTCAACCCCGGGTCCGGTAACCAAAAGAAATGTATTCAAAGACCCACCGACAAATGCACCCACGACTAGCTGAAGACACTAAGCGTCACAATGAGAAAGGTGGCAAGCCTATCGCCAACAGGGCACATATCCAATCCCGGTCAACGTTAATTTCATTACAAAAATATATAAATAGTCTCTATTCTTAGTCTTATTTTTTTTTGTTGCCCGACCGGGGATCGAACCCGGGACCTCAAGAATTCAAGTCCAACGCCGGACTGCTAGACCACAGAGGAAATAGATTTAGTTTTACTACTCTTTTATATATTTATCGAATCTCAGAATGTAAAATTTTATAAGTATCTATGAATGCATTGTTTTTGATATAACGTCAAAGTTTTGTGAAAGATTTGGCTTAAAGCCGAAAACTATAGCAAAGTAACACTGCCAAATTTTATATGAAACTTAAAAACGCACTTATCTCAAGGTCAGGCACCCACGTCATGCTATGAAGGCTATTTGAGAGCTTACTTCTGTTTAAAAAAACGGAAACCTAAAGGATCTACCGTTTTTTTAAATAAAAACCGTCC
This sequence comes from Calephelis nemesis, assembly GCA_002245505.1. NCBI lineage: Eukaryota > Metazoa > Arthropoda > Insecta > Lepidoptera > Riodinidae > Calephelis > Calephelis nemesis. Next base: position 606,475 of record NJDD01000506.1, read on the forward strand.
AGTGGTTACCAATTTAAGGTCTCTTGCGTGTACACCCTTGAAAACACGACAGTGGCAAGCACTAACGTAAGAAATAGGTATAGTTAGGTACTAATCTAGGCCGGTCCTTATAAAATTCCAACTTGTCATATTTATGGAAAGTGAGTATCCTGTCCCCACGATCAGCCGAAGGTACTTAATCGCGCAAGGCGATAGTTGGCAAGCCTATATATATCAGGCACATATCAAATTTCAGCCAACGTTGTTTTCATAAGTGCATTGCAAAAATACATATAGAATTGCCCGGTTCGGGAACTGACACCGAGGCCTCATGTAGGTAGTCAACGCCACACTGAATTGCTAGACCGCACAGGAAATTGATGATCGACGATCCCCTAAAGCCAGTTGATTGGCAGCAAAGTGTCTCAATGGTACCGACAAAGTCTATTACCAATACAGAAAAATCTGATTCATACTCTCGCATTTAAGAATTCGTAGCTTGTAATATATTGAAACATCGATAAGGGTTGTAATAATTTATAGATTTTGGATGACTCATTAATAATGTTAATTTAAGTACATAACTATTAAATACATTTAAATACATAACATTTAAATACATACTCATTAACAATATTAATTAATCACATTAATTTAAATACATTCTAAATGAAGCTAAAAATTTTTTTGCTGTTTGTTTTAAAACGCTAGTCTAAAACAATAGTCGCATTTAAAATTCTCGTTTATCGCAATTCTTGAAGAAAGTTACAGACTAAGTTACCTCGAGACGTAAGTTTAAATTTATAAGTTACATTAATTAATGAAATTTAACACGATTTACTAAGAAATAAAGTGGCCATAAAGTTGAACTTGCTCAAGGTTCATGAAGGGTTCCGTACTTAGCATAAATTATGTTGAGTTATTTGCTAAAATGAAAAAAATACGACTGCAATTTTTGACTAGCAAGAAAATCTTTATTTCTTAGGCATTTGTGTTAACAATTTTTAATTTTTTAATTTTAAGACGGGATATATCTCAAAAAGTGGTCACTATATTATATCGTTCAAAACTTTTTTTTGTTACATTTATTTTATAGTTTTTATATTGAAGCAAAATTTTTTTTCAGGCATGAGCATCTGCCTTTAGTCAAAAGTAATTATTCGTCATGTTATAAAGTCTTGTCAGGGTCTGGTGTTAAGCAGTGACCTCTTCTATGAGTTCATCTATAGAGATTTGGTAGAAAGGAGGATTTTATTACAAAATTGAAACCAACTTTTTACTCGTAATCGCTGAAACTGTAGGATATAATAACATATTTTTTTAATTTTGTCAGTTTCTTATTTTAAAAGTTAGAGGGGGCCGCCCTTATTTTACAGCTTTTAAAGTGTATACCGTATATCTTTCAAAAGATTGACTTTAGGGTAAAATGTTTTCAGAAAATTCAATGTAATTTTTATAGACCTACCCTTGTTTGTACAAATTTGTTGAAAAAAAAATAGTTTTGTTTTACGTTAGTTGAGCGCCGACCCTAAACATATTTAGATTATTGTATAATAATCATAAAGAGGTTTATATAATACCTCTATCACAACCTACCAAATTCCAACTGTGTAATCGTTTAACAGTTTGGGAATAAAATATGATGAACGAGTGAACAGACGGAGATGTTTTATTTTTAGCCATTCGGCTACGGACCTCTAAAGATAGTCTAAAAAGTTCTAACGAGTTGAAATAAGTGTTAAACTTTCGTGTCTTATAAAATGAATTATATAGTTCTGAGATACTTTTTTCCATAAAATATAATGTACAGTCCCGAAGCTGTCCATAAAAAAAAACTTTAGCTGAGACACCCCAAAATGAAGTCTGTGAATTCTAAAGGAAAATAACATTAATGTTGCAGTGTCATTACTTCCATATTACGAAGCATATATTTCGAGCTTTTCTTAGCATAAGTGCCTATAAATTATATAGACTTTAAAATACGGAGTTATACGAGATTGCCATATAACAATATATCTTAAGAGAAAATTTTTTGAGTTAACAAATAGTCCTTTTCATGGTGAATTATAAGCCTTATTCATAAAATATACATTCATTTTTTATAAATGTATTTATATTCATGAGATGGGATAACATGTTTGTTTTTGCGAATTCATATTAGTTACATATATCCATAAGAAAATCCATTCTTTATAACATCGTATCTTTAAGTTTTGACGTAACGAAAACGCGTTTTATTCCATCCGCCATGATTGTATTTGGCACCGTGTTACGTTTCGAAAGTTAAAAGTATCTTCAGGCCCATATCCCCGAAGAGGTAGGCAGAGGCCAGGGTACCCACGACGAGCCGAAGACACTAAATCCCATAATGTGATAGGTGGCAAGCCTATCGCCAACCGGGCACGTTTCCAATCCCGACCAACATTTTTTTTATAAGAAAATTGGAAAAATCTAATTTTTTTTTTGTTGGCCGACCCGGGATTCGAACCCGAGACCTCATGCAGTCAAGTCCAACACCCGGACGGAAGGCGATTCCGAAGGTTAGAATACCCGTTACACTTGACTATTTTGTGACTATTGACTAAGTACTTATTAACTCTAAATATCATCACTAAATGTCGCTATACAAGTTACAAAAATTGAATCTAATACCGAAATAAGCAAATTATATGCTTGTGTTGTGGGTGTTAGTCAATGATTCTAATACATAGAAAGACCTAAATAGATACTAGAATAAATTTAATCGTGTTTATGGCATGGCTTGGCTAACACATGTCCAACCGGGCACATGTCCAATTCCGGGCAATTTTATCCTTTTTAGAAAATTTTAAATACACAATTTTCTTGTGTTTTGTTGTCCGACCCGGAGATCAGATCCGGGACCTCACGCAGTCAAGTCTGACACCTAAACCGCTAGATCACGCTTTTATTGTTTATTGTGATTTATATAGATTTTCTGATTCAATCAGGTTAGCGAGAATAGCAAATATTCAGGAATGAAATCGCGGATGCAGCTAGTCCTGTAATTTCGCCTGTTGAGAGCCAGCTCCAGCTGGCTCTCAACAGGCGAAAAACTATTCTATAAATTCTATTTTCTTATATTCCTGAGATTAAAATAATATTATTCGTCAATATTTTCATAAAACACTTAAGACTGTTCCATATAAATTTATTAGAGTAATAGCTTACCGTTTTCGATTACAGCAACCTCAGGGCAATTATAACTAATAAAATGTTAATAAATATTGATATCATTATTATATGTAGTTATAAATAGCCCAAGGTGATGTGATATTTGAAATCAGTAGGCTAATATCACTATATTAATACGTGATGCCAAAACTTTGAACCCCTTTTTACGAAAATTGCATAAAATTTGGCACACTTATAGTTTATGTGTAGGAGAAGTGCAAAACGCTAATATTTTTCAATAATAATGTTTGTAAAGTACATTAAATCAATAAAATAAAAATTACCCACACTACCATGCATTTCATACACACAAACAAATATATTGATGATAACGATAAAAGATCACAGATGGCGCACTAAAAAGTTTGGAAATAAAGTAGTTGGACTTGACAAGTGAAGATGGCGTTCTTATCAACAATATATTAAAATGTATTACGGTCAAATTTCGACCAATAGGCGACCTCTAGCCTTAATAAACATATGTAGGGTGTTACTTTTTACGAAAATATTAATGAATAGATAATGTAGAATAGACTTTAATACAAACTTTTTTTAAACTTTATTGATTGATTTTTTGAAAAAATAGTAGCTTATGTTTAATAAGAGCTCTTTGACTATCTGACTTATACATTTAATCCGACTTAGATAAAGAACCCAAAACTTCATGTAATCAACGCCAACACCGAACCACTACACCAGAGATCTGTAATCATGATTACGTTACTCAAATTTAGAGGGTGACTACCGGTGTTATGAAGTAGGTCAAAAATTAAGGCTTCATAACGCGTGTCCATACACCGGTTGAATGCGTCGCGATAACCGGTTTAGATTTCGGGGTAAAGTTAATTTAACCACATTAAAATTGTTTATTAAGTCACGAAGCTTGTATTACAAATTAAGAAATTTGTTAGTGATTGAATTCATTCCTATTAATTTTTTTTTACAGTCGATCGGAATAAAAAGTATTCTACATCGGTCTTCTGGTTCTAAGCTACCTACCTTCCAATCAATTTTAGCCAAATCGGTTCAGCCTTTCTTGAGTCATAAATATTGTGACTAACATAACTTTCTTTTTATAAACAAAACATATAGATATCAGAAGTATCTTTACACCCATATCCCCGAAGAGGTAGACAGAGGCACAACTAGGGCACCCACGACTAGCCGAAGACACTAAGTCCTACAATGTGATAGGTGGCAAGCCTATCGCCAACCGGGCACATATCCAATTCCGAGCAACTTGTTTTTTAGTTAGAACATTGGTAAAACCAAATTTTCTTTTTGTTGCCCGACCCGGGAATCAAACCCGGGACCTCATGCAGTCAAGTCCAACACCTGGACCGTTAGACCGCAGAGGCGATAGATATCATATCATTATATAAGACTGGCCTACAGAAACCAATCTTTGGTTCGGTGCAGCTCTGTTTGCACCTGTAGTGGGCCTAGTATGAAACACATTCTCATTTTAACTTTTTTTTTGTTTTATTCGAAGTCTGTCCTTATTATAATTACTTTTATGACATTAATTGTATAAATTATCCAGGACAATCTCACTCAAGAAAATCACTTAAAAATTCCTTAATCTATTATTTTCAAATAAATTACCACTTCCTCTTAAATATGTATTCCTTTCCTGAACATTTTCGATTCTATGAACAAGAGCTGATATGAAAAAAGGTGACTAGATTTCTCGTGTATCAGCCAACCAAATACACCCAAAATCAGGTATAAAATCTTAGGCACCAAAATGAGTGTAGGCCAGTGTAAGGACTTCTCCTTAATATTGAAATCTATTAAAAATGTGTATAAACTATCTCATCAAGAGTACGATATTATTTAAAAACTAAAATACTATAAATGAGAAAGTACTCCACATTGCTACTCTTTACATGTCTCTGTTCGGGACGGCTTCTAAAATCGAATTGGTATAGTGGGAGTTTTGGCGCCAACGAGAGAAAATATGGTCAATTTTTTTTATTAATTATTGAATTGCGTGTTTATATTGAGTGAAATTAGTCAATTTTGGTAGCATTTTGTACAATATTGTTCAGTGGAAGAGCACAAATGAAATAATCATTAAGAAATTAGCGCACCGTGTAATCCCTCGTTGCCGCCAAATCTCAAAACATGAGCTTGAGTAATGAGGCCACCACTTCACCCAAGACCTTGACATGATTTATTGACGACTTATGACATATGACTAATTATAATTAAATCTCGATTTTGGTAAATTAGATGCAAATTCTATATGACTAATGGCAAAACACTTATGTAAATGCCAAAACCTAAAGAAAGAAAATATTTAATTCATGCGCCATAGTTGCGTTTTGGTTATTGCATGACGTGATAAGTGCTTGTGTATAGAAGGTGTTTGGTCTGGGCATTTATTTTTACTAGTGGTCGCCCATTGGTCGAAATTCGACCATAATAAATTTTAATATCTTGTTGATAAGAACGCCATTTCTCAGGACCAATAACTTTGTTTCCAAACTTTTTAGTGCGCCATCTGTGATCTTTTATCGTTATCATCAATATATTTGTTTGTGTGTGTCAGATGCATGGTAGTGTGGATAATGTTTTATTTATTGGTTTAATGTACTTTATAAGCATTATTATTAAAAAATATTAGCGTTCTGCACTTCTATATATAAACTATAAGTGCGCCAAGTTTTATGCCCCTGCTTCGCGTGATTTTCGTAAAAATGGGTCCAAAGTTTTGGCACCCCGTATTAATATATAGGTTCCGGTATTTATTTGAGCATTTCTTTTAGTATCGTTGACTAATATCCATGACACAAGTAAACCATTTGTTTACGTTGAAAATACATCAATTTATGTATTTTGTCCTGAAGTATCATATTATTTTCATACAATTTTGTTAATGGACTTATATTTAATTCAACTATTCATCATATAACACGACTGTTGGGTCAACTTGGGCATTGTGAACGCGGTTCTAACTCTTTAAGTGACATTGATCATTTATTATGTAAACAAATAAATGAATATTTCTGGACAAATTACATTACTGATGTTTTTACACCAATGTAAACAAATTGTACGCTTGTGTTAAGGATAATAATACGTAAAAAAGGATTGTGTGGTTATATGGAACCACAGTAAAAGTGAAACTATAAGCTATATATACACTGACTGACGTATATATAAACTGACGTCACCGTCACGCGACATGCGACACACAGACCAAAAAATTGGAGACGATGTAATAAAAGTATCACTTTAAAATGCTTATATATACTAAACTAAATTTGATAAACACGCATCAGGAATGGAAGCCTAGCTTTGTAGTAGATTGGTGGCGTCTGGTATTTACTAACTACCTGGATTACCGAAGCGTACTGTGCAGTGTCGGCTTTCTCATTTTAATAATGTGATTTTATGAAGCTTATAACTTTATATATAATGCAATAAAACTAAATCTGCAAATAACATAATTTCGAAAAAAATGTGTGCGTGTACTAGCGTACACTCGTAAGAAGTGAAGAAGTGAAATTTCTTTATGATGCTATTTTTCAAAAAATAATTTACTAGGTACGAGTATATGCAACTTTACAGAAATTGGTTAAATAAAGTTTCAATCCCTACTCCGCTGGAGAAAGTATACTTCGAATGACGCGTGGTAGGGATAAGAACAAAGATGGCGCGTAACGAAAAAATGTGACGCGTAACTAAAAAATGTTACACTAATTTTTTTTCCAACCTCGATAAAGAAGTTTCACTTCAAAAATATGCATTATCAATTATAACTTAAAAACAAATAGTCTGATCATGATAAAATTAATATATGACCGCCTCGGAATCATGATCTATGCTTGTAAAAAAATCATCAATGTTATTGGTTTAGTAATTGCGTCACAAATATACAAAAAAAAATGTGTCTGTACTTATGTACACTCGTTAGAAGTTATACTTCTTCGCCGTAATAAGATAAAAATCTTTTTAAAAATTTTATATTTTGCCTTATTTTACATTTGTAGACAAAATGACACTAACCATAGAAAAAAGGTATTTAATACATTAAAAGTTTTATTATAATGCATTATTTAGTTAAATAAAGTTTATTTAATGTTTAATAAAAACTAAAATGTTATCTATAGCTAACTTCGTCATGCGTGCGCGCGCATCGTAAAAATTTACCCTCATAATTTTTTCCTAACGCGCCAAAAGAAGTGTAACTTCAAAAACTTTCATTCGTATTTGGAACCTCCTCCTCTTTTAAGGGTTGGCTAAAAAAGTACTGCAACGTGTGTACGAAGTCGCAAGCAATAAATAGGATAAAAGTATAATTGATATCACTTAAAAATTCATAATTATGTACAGAATTCATTTTCAGGCCATTAAAATCAATTGCGTCCAATCTAACAACTAGTACAAATATATTTTTGAAGTTTATTAAAGGCGACACACTCTCCACAAGACTTTGTAACAGAAATAACTACTTCGAGTCGTAAAATAACAAATAGCAATAAAACTGAAGATTTTCACCAACAGTTTTATTTCCACTAAAGTGTATTCTTCTAGGTTAATTAAATTTGTTTTTAAAACTCAACAAACATTCGTATAACAAGCGTATTAAAAAACCAAATCACATATAAAAATGTCATTGCATTTAGTATTTAATATATTTCGATTTGTTTTTTTTAAAGTTGATATTGCGCGAAACTTTGTATACACGTTAAAATGACTTTATGTGTTTAATGATGGGAATGAAAGATTTTTCTCAGTCAAAAGAATTTAAGGTGTTTGTAAGTAAGCATACGCAATTTGCTAAATATCTTCCATCGATACAATAAAATATTAAACACCGGTTAAACATAGGTTAAACACTTTCTAAAACCGGCTAAACACTGTAAAACTGGACTCTTTACATGAAGATTTTTCTTTTTTTTGGAGTCTATGTGTTACCAGCGGAGCACCATGTTCCCCATCTTGAATTATAAAACTTCTGAACATTGGTATTTTTTTATGTAACAAGACAGTGGACAAGCACACGGCTCCTAGTAGTAACAGATAACCTTGGCCTTCATACGCCATAGATGTTTTGCTAGTGCTAGGTCTACTGCGCAAGACTACCGTCTACCCTACCCTCGGGACTGGAACACGACAACCATAGCGGCAGGATTAGATATGACAGTGAATCTGATGTTTTTTTTTATAAATAGGAAACAAATAGGACCAATACGGGGGTAAAATACGAAATGGCCAACCAAATTAGGTGTATAATTATTTTGCTAAAGTGTTTTTCATCTTACTCTTACTAAACGACTCAACTAATTTAGTTAAAATTTCGTATTCCTTTATAGGTTTCTGGCAGGTTTGAAAACATAATCGAAATCGGTAAGTGTTGCTGCTATCAGTGCGTCACAAAATAATGCCGAACTAAATTTGCCGGGTTAGCTAGTATTATACTTGGTGTCTTGTTTATACGCTAGGGAGAGTATGACCGAGATTTAAACAAGCAACTTATTCAAAATATTACAATTTTGGAAAAAAATGAGATACTTATGTATGTAACCAAATAAATTGTAAGTACACATTGTCTCTACTATTAACTGTCACTCATTAATACGTGTTTTACTAAACACTGTCTAACATCTACCAATAACATATTGCCACGTCATCGACGTGAAGCATATCAGTGACTGGATGTCAATCTTAGATAGCGTTTAGTCAAACAGACGTCTGTTTTTGTGGTAGATTAAGTTTCTCAAGAATGTCGAACGAATTGATATTATTTTTAACTGACCTTAAAAAAAGGGAGTTTGTATATTCGACTCTTACATTTTTTATATGATAATCGTTCTCAGTCATTTCTAAGCCGATTTTAAGTTTTATAAGTAGATAATTTATTATAATAGTTATCATTACGAGGCGGTCCCACTGCCACCAAGTCTGAATCTGATGAATCCTAGGAAAATTGAGAAAAATTCATACTTAAATTTTTTTAAGCACACAGATTTTCTTAATGAAATCGAAGTCAGTTTTTTGTACTTTGAATACGATAATGTAATATACAGTACTCTATCTTAATACAAATGGGCAAAACACGTTTACGTATAGTGCATACCCATGCGTCACGCGTTCGGTATGCACTTAGTTTGCCTATGTTTGCCTTAGATTGCCTATGTTTCTTTTATTTTTTAACCGAAATTAGTACTTATGGTTACAAAATATGTAACTGTTTCTGAGTAATGTTTTGGTTTAATAAGTCAAAATGTTTATTTAATATGGCAATGAACAATTATATAATATATCGTCGGCTTATTGCAAGAAGTCATTATGTGACATATTCATTATTCTAAGATAAACAATAATTTCGTTCGAATTAGTCAGTCGTTACGTTGATTTGCCCACATTATACTATATAGCAAGCTGCCTAAAGTAAATTAGTGAGAAATAGATGAGATTTTGCATTTTTAAGAATATGTCAAAATGAAAATGTCTATCCATGAAAAAAATGTGTTTAGTAATTTTTGGCAGCTAATGAGTTCTTGCAATAAGTCGACGATATTATGCCGCTTTTAAGCTTCGTTTAAGCAGTTAAGGATGGATTTTTATTAAATTTGGTAATCAAAAACAATGCTTTAATTTTTATTGAACATTTACTATTCATTAAACTTATTTTGTTTGTTTATGAAAGTACAATATTTACGATCACAAACTTGATGTAGTTATAACACTGAAGGTGCATAGCCCTATCGTGTGCTGTCGCGCCGTACGGCTGTAGGTATTAAATTCAAAAACAGAGACGAGTTAGACTACTCTCTGTAGTTTACATTACCGTGGTTTGACTGCGTTTGAATTATAAGTGTGCGTAGCCCTATTGCGTGTTGATGCATCGTACGGCTGTAGGTATTAAATTCAAAAACAGAGACGAGTTAGACTTACTGTCTGTAATTTACATTACCGTGGTTTGACTGAGTTTGGATTATAAGTGTGCGTAGCCCTATTGCGTGTTGATGCATCGTACGGATGTAGGTATTAAATTCAAAAACAGAGACCAGTAGACTACTCTCCGTAGTTTACATGACCGTGGTTTGATTGCGTTTGAATTATAAGTGTGCGTAGCCCTATTGCGTGTTGATGCATCGTACGGCTGTAGGTATTAAATTAAAAAAACCGAG
>NJDD01000506.1:617049-641327 GCA_002245505.1 Calephelis nemesis
GTAGTTTACATGACCGTGGTTTGATTGCGTTTGAATTATAAGTGTGCGTAGCCCTATTGCGTGTTGATGCATCGTATGGCTGTAGGTATTAAATTTAAAAAACCGAGCCGAGATAAAATGTTGTATTTTACATTACCGTAGTTTTGACTGCGTTTAAATTATAAGAGTACATTACATAATTGTCTCTAACCGATAAAAATATCCGTGTATAAAATTTCCATATAAACACGGAATCGCTGGACGTATCTCCAATATCATGTGACCGCAATACTAATGAGGATATAGCCATGATGTGAATTGAATTAGAAAAAATCGAAAGTACATGTTGTAATGCTTTTGTTACAGTGATGCATCTATCTTAACTTTTTTAGCACTTGAAATCGCCGGAACTTGCATCATACGATTGTTTCGACATTCAATTTAGCCATTAGGTTTACTCTGCGGTACATTAGTCATGTATTGGAGTTATGTGAAGTCTCGGGGTAGATTCTCGGGGTGGGTAAATAAAAATTTGTTTTTAAATGTATCTAAATAGAATATCTCCATGTCCATATCCCCCAAGGGATAGGCAGAGGCACAACCAGGACATCCACAACTAGCCGAAGACACTAAGTCCCAGAACGTGACAGGTGGCAAGCCTATCGCCAATCGGGCACATATTCAATCCCAGACAGCGTTATTTTTATTAGAAAGTATACATTTTTAATTTTTTTGATGCCCAAGCGGAGAATCGAACCTGGGACCTCAAAAAGTCAAAACCGACGCCGTACCGCAAGATCACAGAGGCGATAATGTCAGATCCATATAACATATAAAAAATAATCTCTCTGACCACCTCTTCAGGGATATAGGCAAACAATTTTTTATCGTTGAAATTAGGTTATTTTGTGGTATAGAAATGACAAGTATTCCTGCCGCTATAACGTCATGACTTGTTCCGGTTCGGAGGGTAAGGTAGCCGGTAAACTTACTTTTGCTCGAGGCCTAACATCCCGACCTCTGTTTGGCAATGCACCATTACCACCTTTGGTGTCTCTAGGCGGCGTGAATTTCTTACCGTCAGGAAATCCGTCTGCTTGTTTGCCTTCCTATATCATGAAAAAAAGGTATAGTATAGTAAAGTAAAGGTATATATATATATAGTCAATAATTCTTTAATGAAAAATTTTCATAAACCCGCGTCATAGGTAATTTACGTGTAATGTAGCTAAAAACCATCTGTATAGTGTCAGCTTTTAAAAGAAAAAATCGCATCGAAATCGCTCTTCCCGTTCATAAGTTACAATGCCATAAACATACACGCATAGTCTCTACAAACGTCTAACAGCCCTCATTTTCCGTCGTTGTTTAAAAACTAAAACTAGAAAGTAACATGATTTAAAAAGTGTATGGTAATAGTTTGCTTAACTTTTAAAATAATTACGTGAACTTTTAAGCTAATTTGCATTTGTAATTCTGTTTCCACAAACGAGTTAATTACTGGGCGTTTACCAAAACAAAAGCTAACTTTTCTAGTGCACGAACGTTACATTTATGTATAACTAGCTGTTCCGGCGAACTTTGTTCCACCCTCTCTGTTTGTATGGGAAAACTTGAAAAGTTGTATTTCCTAGTTACCTCGCAGCTTTTCCTTTATTCTTATCTTTTAAACCTTCTCTGGAATTGCAGATATAATTCAAAACCTAAATTAGCTAAATCGGTCAATTCGCTCTCGAGTTTTAGCGAGACTAACGAACAGCCATTGATTTTTATATATAACATTGTAGTATGGTAGTATTTCCGGTAAGTATCGACTAAAGTAATGAAACAGAACTTAGAGTGACAAAACGGCAAAAAACGACTTCAACCATTTCATCTTATGCCAATGGTTCCGAAATGATCCCAAATAGATTTTATCAATATCCTACTAATGGTTTTTGAGTTATACTTGATAATGAGTACATTTTTACTCATCTTAATTTGACAATGAAAAATATTGCAAAATTAAAAAAAAAAAATGTACTTCAAATATAATTCAAAAACAGTTACTCAGATCATTATAAAAGTAATGTCGGATCACCACGAAATCATTCAATTTTCATTCATTTAAAAAAATCGGTTTTTTATTGGTCTAGAGATCGCGTGGCTAAAGCTACACTAAAGAAACATATTATCAGCTGCGACTTACGGACGCCGCTTACAGCCGAGGCTGATAAGTGTGCAGATGCCGTCCGTGAATGCTTACGGCTAACATACATATCCAGATGTATCCGAACGGTCAAGTCCGACATTTTGCACGACTCAGTGTGCTTTCACCTTTTAAAACTCTGTAAGTTGCGACTGTGAGCCGCGTCCGTCAGCCGTGTCCAATAGTTTGCTTCCAGCTTTACATAAAAAATAAAAAAAAGATATACAGTGACAAATTGAGAACTTCCTTTATTTTTGAATCTGTTAAAAAGAAAAAAGATGGAACGTTTTAGACATTTAAGCTGGAAACAAACCACCGGACGCGGGTAACGGACACGGCTAACAGCCATGACTTACAGGGTATCTAGATAATGACAGCACACTGCGCCGTTCAAATTACCGGATGTAAGTCGCGGACGTGACCTTGAACGTTCGGACGTCCGAACGATATCTGGCACGCTGGATGTTTACGTCAGCCGTAAGTGTTCGCGGATGGTGTGTGCATACTAAATATCAGTCGCGGCTGTAAGCAACGTCCATAAGCAGCTTAAAAGTTTGTAGAAATGTCATGTGTAACTAATCTGACAGTACTAAACGTGTTTTGTCTCCTTCTATTGCTATTGCTGAAAGAAGATAGCGAACAGCTTAAAAAATATTTTATTGTGTGCGCATCATAATGACCACCAGTGTCCCTGATTCTTTGTTTCATATAAATTGCTTCTGTGGTCTAGCGCTTCGGCGTCAAACATAGCTTCTTGAGGTCCCGGATTCGATCTCCGGGTCAGTCAACAAAAAAATTAGAAAATGTGTATTTTTTAAATTTTCTTAAAAACATGGCTTTGCCCGGGATTGGATATGTGTACGGTTGGCGATCTGCTTGCCACCTATCATATTATGGGACTCGGTGTATTCGGCAGGTCGTGGGTGTCCTGGTTGTGCCTTTGCCTACCCGTTCGGAGATGTGGGCGTGAAGATACTTTTGTTTGTTTTCATATAACCCTTCACTTAACTAACACAATAAAAAAGCAATTATCATAATCGACCATTCACGGGTGATCAAGGGATCAATTGGTATACTTATTCAGTTTTATGTATAAGATACAGTTGATAAATTTCCCCTTCTGCAAGCAGGTAGAAATATGGATTGCATTTTATATTGACAAATCTGAGTTTTATGTGCCAAGGTCTTACAGCAGACTACGACATTGTATGAATAAAACTTATTCTCCCCGTTGCATTCGAATATTTATCGAAGTGAGACAGACAAGTGCAAGTCTAAGTAATAAGAGTTTGGCAAGACGCCAAATTCAGAAAAGTATTGGAAATTGAAAGTTTTAATTTGTTTTTTAACAAAATGATGTTTTAATGACAGCTTGTATTAAATATACGTTTATTAAAATGAAACTTTTGATACATCGTTTTAATTTTTTTGGTCTGTGTGTTGCATGTTGCGTGACTGTGACGTCAGAGCAGCGGGGCCAATATGGCGGCGTCTATAGTTTATAGTTATAGATCAAGTTTCACTTTTACCTTGGTTTCATATAACCACATAATCTTTTTTTGTGTAGAATCTCTTTTATAAACTGTTCTAATTAAATAATGTAGTCAGTTTCGTGTTTACAGAATTATCAGGACTAAAAAATAATGTTATTAATATGATTTGACAATGTTTTAACATTATTACGTTTTAAAACAGTGAAAATAATAAGATTACTGACATTTTGTTGTAATCCTTTGATTATTCAATAGTTAGAATCAAGAAAAACGACATGCATAAAATAACTTTTATTTTCAATGTCAGATTTTAACAAAATTTTAATCGCCTATCAAACGCGGCATTTTTAAATATGTACCTATTTATATATATTTATAAAAGAAAGTCGGGTTTGTTACAACACTTAGAATTTGAGATCAGCTGGACCATTTTTCATGGTTTTTGATTCGTTAGATTTGTCTTCGCCCCGAATAGCACAATACACCGTAAAAACAATTAGAACAAAAAAATGTCGCGATAGTTCAACCGATTAGGCTGAAAATTGATGGAGAGGTAGCTTAGAAGCGGTATAAGGACATTGGGTACGTTTTACCCCCCCNNNNCCCCCCCACGACAGCGAGAAATCTAGGAAAAACAACATTTTAATTTTTCCCATACGAACTGAACAGGCGGAACGAAGTTCGAAAAACGACATTATAACTTTTCTCATACAAATAGAATGGGCGGAACGAAGTTCGCCGGAACAGCTAGTATAACATATAATACACAACACAATGACGCTGTTTGGTCTGTCGTGTTCCGGTTCGTAGTTATGGGTAGACTTGTAAATTAGACATAACAGCTCGGCCACAGGTGCTTCTCGGTTACAGGTGCGTCCTGCACCTGTAACATCCAAGGTTGTCTTTTAACATCAAGCCAGTACACAGATTGTTTGCCTAAACGCTGGCTTATCTTTAAAAACACTAAATTCCTGCTCCTCTGGATTTCTTGTCTTCCTCGTGTAAGCCCAAGAATTCAAATTCCAAAATTAATAAGACATTTAACCAAGATAAGGCTTTTGTAGTAGATTCACCTGTCTCTCGGCTGCATTAAGAAGGCTTAGTCTACATTCCGTTAACCTACACGATGCAGGATAAGGCTTAGCGTAGATTAGAGTAATTTTTCTTCCTATTTATTGTAAATTTATATATCTACACGAAAAAAGCTTGCGAGGTAGGCAGAGAGTAACGAGACTCAATTGTAACGATTTCTATAAACCTATTAATTTTCCTTTACATTTATTACTGCTTAGAGTTCCACAGCTAAATACCAAGAACCGAAACATTTATATTTTGTAGATTCATAACGTTGTTTGGTCCCTCCGTATGTCACAGCATTTTTTTTTTCTAAACTGTAAGAACTACATTGTTGAAACTTGCTTAGTAGATGTATTCTATGAACCGAATTAAGATAGTTTAACGAAAATAGAAAAAAAAAACAATGAGTTTTGAAACTTAGAACGGAAACTCATACATTTTTTCATCTAACCCATACGTGTTGCTTATTCATGGATAGGTCTTTAAAATATATTGAGGCTTTATATTTTTTAAGTGAATAATACGTGAGAGACACTTCCAAAATAGTAAAATATGCTCCTTAGACCAGTGGGGTCCAGTAACTTCTAAAATAAGAGAATGGTCAAACTAAAAAAGTATGTGATGTTCATTATCATAGAAATTATCACCGAAAATTGGTTTGAATGAGATCTAGAAAGTAGTTTTTTTAATACGTCATAAATTGTAAACCTCAACCACTATATGAACTGCAAGCACACTTATGTTATTATGTTACTTGCTGCTACGGAACTCCAAAATTTGTGAATCCCACTCACACTTTTCTAATTTTTAGAAAGTTTTGACACCGCCCTCAGAAAAAGCCTTAGTGAAAGAAAAGAAAGATTAGGTAGAGTCTCTGTCTACCTTTTCAGGGATATCTTCACACCCATATCTCCAAAGATGTAGGCAGAGGCACAATCAGGGCACCCACGACTAGCCGAAGACACTAAGTCCCACAATGTGACAGGTGGCAAGTCTATCGTCAACCGGCCACATATCAAATCCCGAGCAACAGTTTTTAAATTAGAAAATTGGAAAACCTAAATTTTCTTTTTGTTGCCCGCAACAAACCGCTAGACCACAGAGGATATGGGCGAGGGGATATGGGCGTAAAGATACTTTTACACTGATTTTCGTCAATAAAAAAATAATTTTATTGGTAGCGAAGATTGTTCATTTTCTTCTCAATGTTTATCAAACACTAAGCCAATTTAACACTTCAGCTGTTGTCTGAAAATATAATCGGCTTTTCAAACTCGATCCCAATAATATTTAACATAATAGGGTTTATAACATAATACCGTTTTAAATTTCACGAGTCGAGTTTTTGCGCCATTGAGAAAAGATTTTTCGTAATTACACGTTGTTTGGAGTTAACACTTGTACTTATCCTCTGTATACTTTATTTAACACTTTCTATTATTTTCTAGAAAACCGGTTTCACTGTTTACAGCATCATCAGGGCTTTGAAACCCTGCCAAAGCCGTTTGAAACCCTGCCAAAGCCCTGATGATGCTGTAAACAGTGAAACCGGTTGGCTAGAAAGTAACAGAAAGTGTTAAATAAAATATACAGTAGATAAGTACAAGTGTTAACTCCAAACAACGTGTATATACAATGGAATTCCACCAAGTGCCGACGATAGCAAGTATACCTAGATTCTATTTTTCGTAATTATTGAATTTCATGTAAGTACATATTAAGTAAAATTTATATATGCAAACTACGTGTGACATAAACTACAAAACATTAAACCTGTACCTATTAATTTACTAGTAGTCTAAGATCCGAAGTTAGGTCAACCTACACCGAGCTGATAATAGGATGAAACCGATTTTATAGCAAATTTAGTATATCAGAAAATATATTTAAAATAGGTTGTCTAAAAAAATCCTGGACAACTTTTTTATTTTTTAAAATAATTTTTTTCTCATTAATTGGCGCAATATAAAGATTTTATCCAGACTTAAAGTAGGTATAATACGAAGTTGCAGAAGTTAGGGTGCCTGTTATTTATATGAATTGCCAGGTATTAACAGACAATTTTCGATGCTAGGTTACTTACACGGGATCGGATTTTATTACAATTTATGTTGATACATAGGCTTGCCTGAAAAAAAAAATTAGAAACACGAAATTTTTTTTTTAAATAATTAAAAAATATTTTTATATGATCGCTTTTATACTTACTTGACTATAAAATATGTTTTATTCAATTATTAGCTCGGTGTAAGTCGATGTAGGTTCGGATCTTCTACTATAGGCCCCAAGCCTAGTGGTTAATCGGTGTCGTTAAGTGTATGCACTAGCCAACGAGGCAGTCAAACTTTTGTAGCGATTTTTAAGGATAACTACTGCGATAAAATCTTTCATTTCATTTCACCTATAAATGTTCATCAATGTATACGCTTTAAGGGGCCATATACGCTAAAATACGTCAGCAGTTTACTGTTTTTTTCATACAAAGCAATCATGGATCTTGCTGACAAAAATACACAAGATTAACAGATTGGCTCTTCTGGCTGACTGAGTATGGGGCCTTAACAATAAACTTTCCGATTATATGAAAGACCTGCCATTAAATAAATTTAATACACCTATGTGTCAAAGTGAAATAGTAGAAAAAAGGTTACTATACCATTGCTTGGGATTAATTGCTCCTCATACCAATATTACTAGTAATGATGTGTGTTGTAATACTAATAAATTTGTATAGAACAAGAAAAAAAAAACCCGCTGAGTTGCCGGATCTTCTCAGTGTGTGGCCGCGTTCCGATCCGGTCACAAGTGCTTCTTGTAAGATAAATGTGAATAAAAATACTTTCTATTCTATTTTATCACGCAAAAGATTCGATTCCCAACGGTGGCCCCGTTGTCGCAGTCGGTCGCAGTTGCTTGGTGGAGTTAGACATGTATGCTAAACCCTCGACCAATGAGGTGGTCATAATAATACATAACAATCATAACAAATAATTGAAATCAGTTTTATTCATATTTGGTACTTAAATTTTTATTTTGTAAAATGCGACATTGCGCACTTTTTTAGAATGGGTAAAAAATTCTTAACTCGCGTCAGAACACGTGAACTGATCGAAAATTCGTAACACAGCGCAGGGCGCTTGCACGAGGGTTCGTGTTGTCATGTTTGTGAATGATAGCGTAATAAATGAATATTGTATTCTACCACATAAATTATAGTACATGAAAGTACTATAATTTATGTGGTAATGATAATTAAAGCAATCGTGCAAAATTATTCCCTAACTATTATAAAATATCAAAAATGCGCAACGTTTAAGTTCTCACTTCTGCCGGCATTCCCAGAGTGTAACCCGTCGTTTTTTTGTAAGTCCTTCAAAGCGAAATCTAATGGTAGGTATATATAATGCAACAACAGTCAGGCAACCAAAAAAGATTTGTTATACGAGCTCAAGATTATAATCGTGAACATAAATTATAAATTATGTTTCTATCATAATGGGTGTAATAAATTATTCTGAATATATTTTATTTTTTTTTATTTATTCCTCAACATGGCCTACCTTTCTATTGCTTATTTAAAACATAGGGTTATTATGAATTTTTATCGTTTATCAAACGCCTGTAAGAATTTTCAACCGACTTGAAAAATGACAGTTATTTCTTAATGATATAAACAAGCAGACGGATTTCCTGATGGTAAGAAATTCAGGCCGCCTAAAGACACCATAGGTGGTAATGCTGAGTTGCCAATGTAGGGCCACGATTTTAGGCTTCAAAAAATGAGTCATATAAAAGCAAGGGGAGCAACATCCATCCATCAAGCAACTCAATGTTGCTGCCTTTGCTTATAAATGACTCAAATAGTAATTTTAACGGCTACCACATTCTCCAAATCGGAACATCAACGGCAAGTACTGACGTTGCGGCGGCAGGAAGAGACAAGGCGATGTTACAAATCCGGGCGAGTCGCTGCGAAACTCTACCACAGATATGACCAATACATGGAGAATTAATTCGATTGTATTTATTGCTTTTTTACACAATTACTCTGTCAATAATAAACCGTTTTGATGATACTTTTATGGGAACGGAGATTACAATTCTGAGGTGGTCAGATATTTATACTGTCATTTTTCGAGTAGTAATTTTTGGGTTAAACTTAATAATAGGATTTCCACACGGATTCAAACGCCGGTTTGCATCCGTTTGGAACGCAGATTTAATCAAACTTGTAGTCGCCCCTTGGTCAAAATTCGACCATAATACATTTTAATATCTTGTTGATAAGAACGCCATCTTCATTTCTTAAGATCAACTACTTTGCTACCAAACTTTTCAGTGCGCCATCTGTGATCTTTTATCGTCATCATCAATAATTTTTTTTGTGTGTGTCAAATGCATGGTAGTGTGGGTAATGTTTTATTTATTGATTTAATGTACTTTATAAGTAATATTATTGTAAATTTATGGGCGTTCTGCACTTCTCCTATATTTTCGTATAAAGGGGGCCGAAGCTTTGGCACCACGTATTAATATATAAATATCAAGCAATTGTTATCATTATGTACCTAAGAAACATTGATTTATATGAAACGCGTATTACATGTCGGTATTACAAAGTAATTGTATGCTCCTGCGTCGGCGCAATTTTCGTTAAAAGGGTTCAAAGTTTTGGCAACACATTTTAGTATATAGATTTTGATATGTTTCAAACAAAATTTCCACCAACGTCACGTTTGTGGAAGGCGTGATTGGGGCGTGGTTATAACTATCTGGATGATGTTTAATACATACATTTTTTTTGCTGCATGTGGTGAACACTCTACTACTTTATAATCTTTTTAATTTCTTCGTTGGCTAGTCTGATGACTAACAATGAGATTGTAGCTGGATGTACCCGGGGAGACCTAAATTGACATTCCATGATTAAATCGTTCGCATGTTATCCAAGGATGGTGTCAAGTTCGTCCGAAACAGGTTTGTATGAAAAAAAATTAGAAACCAGGAAGCTAGGCAAATCTGCAAGGAACGTAGCACCTGATACTCTCAGGCTACCTCAAAAGAGAATTAGCTTGATGGTATGTAGGTGTGAATAAAGCGTCTAAATTACTAGATCATAACAGTTAAGCTAGTACGATGAAATACTACGAATACACAATAGAAAACGTCGCCATATTTCTTCGCCACTAAGCCTTTACCATGAGTTACTATCTAGTACATTCGGCATTTCTTGTTTCGAAATCTATAGTAATTTTGGTCTGAAAATTTCATTCCATTAATTAACAGAGGCCTCACTCTGAGTTGACGGTTTGTCAAGTTTACTATACTCGCTACGGTCTCTGTATATTATTTGTATGGAAACTTTGAACAGCGCCTCTATTGGTAACTTGGAGAAACACATGTTTAGACCAAAAGTGACATAGTTTTCGACACGTAACTTACCGAACGTAATGTATACCAGCTCTTGGTAAAGGTAAGTAGAGTTGCTGGTGCAAAGTTTTCATATAAATAATTTTCGAAGAGGCTAGCGAATACAGCGCCATTAATTCATAGTAAGGCCGCTGAAATCAAAACTTTTGGTGTAATAGTAAATGGCTAATCCTACTTCCCAATTGTTCCTTTACATTTGAGCCATAGAATACAGACTATAATGCGGTCTTACAGAAGTTTGAGACAAGTTTTATGCTAAGCGGCCTAGACTATAAAAGCTTGTAATATACTTTTGGCCCATTTCGAGTAGAAGTTTCCAACCAAAGAAAAACCAACATAATATTTTTTAATACAGTGGAGCTATTTGCCAGTTTATTTTTTAACTAACTTAAAAAAGGAGGTAAGATATGTTCCGCTTTTGTATTTTTTGTACCTATATGGATTTCACCGTCGAATTTAAACGCGTTCAACGTAAAAACGCGTTAACTCAACTGTCAAGAGTGTCAATCATGTCAAATTAATTGTCAAATAAATTTCGGTTATTGTAAATATTTTATTATTAACGAGTAGAATCTCAGGGGTTTGGGATAAGATTCATATTTTTAAATAAAGAAACACTTGTACTGTTTTACGTATCACTTATAATTTGTTATTTTATAAATAGCCTAACGGTTTTGCTTATAACAGCTTCGTCAGGGCTCAAACTTATATACAGTTTAGCGCAACTTTCATAATATAAAAAATAAGTTTGTCATGTTTTTTATTCGCCTAAATCATATGACACTAGTGTTCCTTATACCTGAATGCCTTTAGACTTACTTTCAAATTATACGGGTTATACCTTTTCACCATGGCAATGTTATGTCAAGGGACATCTGTGTCACTTTAAGTAAACTTTATACAAAATTCGGGTTTGTTACGTATGTATCTATGGAAGATCCGCCTCATAATACGTAGTATCAGAGATTAGTAATAATTGTCTTTGGTAGTATTTATCTCTCTCTAATTTATTATCTCTCTATGCTTAAATAGTTTAAGTGTTTGGTACAAGTGTTTCTTCACATAAAAATATAAATATTTGGAAGTTTTACGAAGCGCTGAAGTTGGAAAATGTCAAATATATTAGAGATAAGAGTTTTTTCAAACTTAAAAGCGTATTTGCAGTACATTGCTGTTCACATTATCGGTGAAAGCAGCCCTTAGACGACATAATATCGTGTAAAAATGACTTGAGATAAATATAAAGATAAGTTACAATAATAAACTACTGTATAAATATAGCCATAACCATAGCCTTACCTATTGTGTAAAGGTTACTACTGAAGACCCGTGTCCTTATTAGCTGCTCTACTTCCATTGTTTTCTCCCCTTCGCAATTTATCATTCTATTTTACTTATAAATTAAAAATGGCCCTCCTCGTTTTTCATCTTAATGTTTCAGATGATTATGACAGAACGTATTTTATTTTTTGTTCCCGGATATCTTAATAACATAATGAAAAAAGATTTAATTCTTTGCATTGGGTATTTGAGACTGCTGGATTTGAAAATTTCTTTTACCATTATACATTGTCCCTTATCAATATAAGCTTTATAAATATATTTTTAATAAACATAATCGCTTCTGTAGTCTTACGGTTCGGCAAACGGATTTGACTTCTAGAAGTCCCGGGTTCGATTCCCGTGTCGTAAAACAAAAAAAATAGAAAATGTGTATTTTCAATTTTGTAACAAAAATAACGTTACCCGGGATTGGATATGTGAGCGGTTGGCGATAGGCTCGTCACCTATCACATTGTGGGACTTAGTGTAGACCGATTTTGCTAATTATTTTTTTGTTGTTTCAGGACAAGATCCTTATGAAATAAAAACTGGGAAATTTGCTGGAAAAGTGGGGAAAACAATACTTTAATCCATACGAACTGTTAGTAGCTCTTAATGTCAAGCGATACGAAGCTCGCCGTTCGGCTAGTCATAAAATAAAAACTGATAAAACCCACACAAAAGCTAAAAATCCACATCAGAATCAGTTTCTTCGGTTAGGAGTTATGATGTCAAATAAATACACATCATAACTTACGACACGGTGGTTAAAAAGAAAACTTAATTTTGTAACAACGTGTAAAAAGTAAGTTCTTATTGTTTTTTTGTGTTCTAAATAAATAAATAAATATAAATATATCTGCGCAAAGTAAAAAAATATATCATGCCCATATACAAGGGGTAGAAGGAGGCACAACCAGGTTACACACGACTATCCGAAGACACTAAGTCCTACAATGTGTTGGGTGGCAAGCCTATCGCCAGCCGGGCAACGTTCCGTATCCAATCCCGGATAACGTTATTTTTATTAGAAAGTTGAAAATATACATTATCAATTTTTTTTTGTTATCCGACTCGGGAATCAAACCCGGGTTCTCAAGAAGTCAAGTCTGACGCCGGATCGCTAGAACACAGAGGCAATACCTGTACACATAACCTATTTCAACAAAACACGCAAACGGGCAATTCGTATTCCCAAATTGGTGTATTACGACTACATTACATTGTGTATGTTAATGTTGTCAGAATGCCGTAAATATAAGGTCGGCCACAAACATGTAAAATTTCTTTAAGGAATCCCGCTTCGGAGTTCCGAACACAGCGAGTCCATACATGTCAATGAACGTACGTTCAATAGCCCTATGAAGTTGTAAAAACCTCGAGGTTAGCAACAAATTAGCCATTCAAAAAAAAACACACGATCAGAATATTCCCGTACGGAAATTCTCCGCTTCGAGATACTGCAAGCGTTCCAGTTCGTTCGGTAGGTATCATGCAACAAAAAAAGCAATCCGAAAGCAATTCTTTTATAGATTTTGTACAAGTCGCATCACATTTTCGATTTTTTTTACAGGCTGACATTTTAGCCAAATGTTTAGGCTATACCTGGTAACATTTTAGATTAAATTTAGATTTAGCAAAACCACAATTTTAACATTATTTTAAAATAACATTTACTACGTAATTTAACATATGTTTTACATTTTAATTTATACCTATAACAAAATAAAAGAATTACTTAAATTGTTATTATCATTTGTAATTTTTGTGTGCCCCAATCGACAACACTTTTTTCTCCAGTGTGTACTCAATGACTACCACCGTTTAACTAAGCTTTGGATTCCGAATTAAAAAAAATAGTGTGTGTGATGTGTCTACGGAATTCCTTTTTCCGTAAGAAATTATTTCTATAGTTTGTGGCGGGCCTAAGACCAGCCTGATATCGCAGCCTTTGTGGCGCCGTCCTGAAACTTCGCTACTAACTTACCTATAAATCTCAGTTGACTTTAATGAAAATATAGGAAAATACTCTCAGTTTTGATACATTTGGGAAAAAACAAACTGTTTACCCGCGACTTTGTCAGCGTAGATTAGTCACCAATTTTCATTACCAATTACAGTCATTTTGATTTTGGAAAAAACAAATACTTAGCCTAAGTTTGAACTCGGATCTTTAGCTATATGCAGATCTAATTTAATCAAAATTGGTTAAACCGTGAAAGAGCAAGATACATATGAACTTTGAATTCATATTAGCATGGATACATATCAAAATTATTTTTTTTTTATATCACGTTTACCTACAAGTGGCACTTGTGACGCCTCTATATAATAATAAATCTACCGCCGGACCGCATCAAGTATATCTATTTTTACATCTACCTTATATTTAGGATTAGGTAGTTGGAGACAGCATCGAGTGCCAAGTGCCATTTTACAGACTTGTCTAGCTTCCTCCACATTCATTGCTCTTTTAATACAAACTTGCTGGCTTTGGAGACTCGAGACATCATCCATGGATAGCACACGTGTCATGTAATAGTTGAATGAAAATCTAGGTCTCCCCGGGTACCAACATCCATCCAAATTTGCATTGTATACCTGTTTCCTCAATCTTTTATCTACCATTCATTCCACATTGCTGAACT
The DNA here is from genome assembly GCA_002245505.1 of Calephelis nemesis. Lineage (NCBI taxonomy): Eukaryota > Metazoa > Arthropoda > Insecta > Lepidoptera > Riodinidae > Calephelis > Calephelis nemesis. The sequence continues at coordinate 631,188 of NJDD01000506.1, forward strand.
AACGGAGCATACCTTTTCAAATTTCCCTCAATACTGCGTTTTAATTCAATTCTTATTTTACACCAGACATTCCTCTTTTTCTGCCTCACTTACCTACAGGAACTCTTTGTTAATCCCATTCTGATTTTATACCGCAGATATTCATCATTTTCTGCCATCCGAAAGTGCACTCACTTTCCTAAAGAAACTCCGTTTGAATCCCACTCTGATCTATTGTGAGTTTGATCGGCAAAATAGCATTATTACTCTTTTCTGCTCTCCAAGCAAAAGTGTACTTTCACTAAAATTTCCAGTTCCACCAGGCAGTAAAACAGAATGAAATCTCGGGCAGTAAAACAAAGCCTCAAATTATATGTGACTCGGCTTCGCCTCGGCCGACAATTAACTGTGATCTGAAACTTTTCTTATTTTCCTGGCCGCGTGATGTAATCAGATACGTCAAACTTATAACACCCGTCATTTCAGGGGTTAAGGATGCTCAATCTTTCACGCTTGTTTTATAAAAGATACCCAATAACTTTTTTGTTACGCACTAGCTGTCAGTTTAACTTGTAAGTGTAAAACAAAGTGTTTGATTAAAAGTTTTTGTCGTGGAAATGTATTTGTAAATTAGACATTAGTAAATTATAGTGGCAGTTATTACAATTTTGTTCAGTGAAGGAAAGTTTTTTTATCATTATGTCGGATTTTTTTATAACGTTGTTTTTTATTATATCGGAAGGCAAACGAGCAGACGGATTTCCTGGTCACGCCGCTAACAAAAGTAAGTTACCTTACCTACCTCTAAACCTACCTTACCCTCTAAACTGGAACAAGACAACTGCAAGCACTGAGGTTATGGCAGCAGGAATAGTTAGGGCGAATTACTCAAATTCGGGCGAGTCACTGCGAAACTCTACCACCTAGTAGGATGTCACGGTGCGGTATCACAAACTGACACTTACTTTTATAATGTTAGTAGGTATTAGTAGTACAATGTCAACACTGGAAAGTAGGTAGATATTGCATTCTAGCTTTGGAAATTCACATTTACGATGTTACTAGGGATTAAGTGAGAAAACTTTTAATGAAATGGAGTTCCACCAAATATCGACAGTTAAAATAAATATTGCATTCTAGCTTCGGACAAATTTTCGACATATCCTAAAAATGTGCTATTGAATTCTATTTTCACATTAAAAGATCTGTACAAATCGCTGATACAAGGTGAAGGTGGAGCGAAGGTTTATTGCCTTGGAACACGCGATGTATAAGGAATCGTCATATTTTGATAACCGGTAAAGTAAAGTTATGTATTGTACTTTTATCGGACTACAAAAAGGGAGAGATTGTCTATTTTTTACAATATTTAACGCCGAACGTAAAAAGTGTTACGTTTAGGATAAACGTGTTAGAAAGTTTTACATGTGTGTGTGAGTGTGTGTATTTGTGTGTGTCTGTGTGTATACATGTATGTGTGCCTGTGTATTTATATCTGTCTGTGGTATCAAAATTTCTGGACTGATGAACAGATTTCGATGCAGATTTTTTGTATGAAAGCTGACGTATTTGAGAAGATCCTTAACTACATTACATGAAGGTTTGGCAAGGGTTTATTTAGTATTTTTATTCTAGTGTTATATTGCGATGTCATCATGCTTATATCTCACTTATGGACACTTAAAATGTTACTGGTGAAAGACCAACGTGAGGCTGGTAAATATAATCGTCTGTGAGCGCGCTATCCTCCAAATAGTACACGTTAGTGGTGAGCACTGAATATGGTTAGGCGGTAGTATAAATCAAGGTGAGTATCGGAAAACCATCCAGCTCGATTTGGTGGAATAACTAAAATATTAACTTTCGCCTTGGGTGATGTTAGCATTGACGTCAAGCAGGGCTGTGTGTTGTCAGAACGTTTATTTTGTATATGGACAAATGTCTTCAAAGGTTAAGGTCTATGAATGTATGAATGCGAACGGGTGACCAGGTTGTGAACTACCTGTTTTATGCAGATGATGCTGTACTTGTTGTTTTTGTATGATATTGGAAGGCAAACAAGCAGACGGATTTCCTGATGGTAAGTACTCGTAATAGGATGTTAGTGACGGTAAGCCTATGCTCGCCTTTTACGAGCTGCCTGGCAGGAAGGCAGATAGTCTATTCTGCAAAGGAGCCCGGACCAATACGGGGATAGTTTTGTTACTTTTAGATTCTACACCATCTGAGCTGCAAACACAGGTCACAGCAATAGAAGGGGTGTAAAGAAAGAGGCTTAATTTGAATGCAATGAAAACTAAAATAATGATGCTTAAAAGAGACGAAGCCAGAACGGATGTAAGGGTTTTGGATGGGTGTTTGGATGACCCGGGGAGACCAAAGTTGACATTCCACGATCAAATCCGAAGGTGCTTAACACAGTCTCCGAAACCGGGGTGTTTGTGTAAAAAGGGTAATGAATGTGAAGGAAGCCAGGCAGGTCTGCCAGGGTCATTAGGTTCAGCACTCGATATTCTCTGCCTACTCGTAAAGGACTTGAGGTGAAGATATGTCTGTATTCCACTAGTAGGTGATAGGGTCGTCACATCCAATAACTTATAAAATAATGCGGAACCAATCAACGTAATTCATTTAATGAAAATAAAATCTATTGTCCTTTATATCACGATATTAATGATCGGAAGTCATTAGTCTATTTGTAATTTACACCATTTCCATGGTGGTTATTTTGTTACTAAAAGTTTAATATGCTTTTATGATAAGTTAGATTTGGGGTTGATATCCCCAGCTAATGACCTGTAATGGCCCCTTTAAAAGTTATTACGTTGTGCTGCTGGTTTGTCCTAGTTTTAACCGACTGAAAATAAAGAGTTATTTATACCCTCGTTGCCTCATTGGTCCAGCGTTTAGAGTAAACGGGTTCGATCCCCAGGGCGGGCAACTAAAAAACTAGAAAATTTGCGTATTTTCAATTTTCTAATAAAATTGACGTTGCCCGGGACTGGATATGCGCCCGGTTGGCGATAGTCTTGCCACCTATCACATTGTAGGACTTCGGGTAGTAGTACGTACCCTGACTAAGTTTTCAGGGATAAGGGCGTGAAAATACTTTTTTTTCATACGCTTTCTGGAACAGTCGTCCTGGGTGCACTAAGTCACATTTAAATGGTATAGTCGTAGTAAGAGGTGGTAACGTGCTGTGTAGCAGTTATCCTTCATTGGTAACACCGACTTAGGTAAGTACCTAATTATTTCTGCCGAATTATTATAAGCTAGTAATATTTCATTTTCAAAAGATAGCTTCGCACCAGTAACATCTATGGTGATAATTGACTTCAACCATTGGTAGAAACAGGTCGCTCGATAAAACCGACCTTAACCTTTTCAATTCGTATTGTAGAACCCCTAAATATTATTTAATAGCAAAATTCATTATTGCACTACTGTGTAAGAAATTACGAAGGCGTTGTTTAAGTAAGGTGACTATGGAGATAACAGGTTCGATTCTCACCCAATAGGAACTTCTATTGATCAACACGATTAAAATTAATAAAAAAATCATCAAAATGGAAGGTATAATCATCAAATATTTTTTTAATTTAGTTATTCTGGAAAAAGTTATCTGAACAAACATCACAAACAAATACATTTTTTTACACAACTAGGTACTTCACAAAAAATATCATAAATTTCGCACAGATAATTTCTTAACTCATATTTGGTTACTTCATCATTAAACTTCGCCTCTGTGGTCTAGCGGTTCAGTTGTTGGACTTGACTGCATGAGGTCCTGGGTTCGAATCCCGGGTCTGACAACAACAGAAAATTAGGTTTTCCAATTTTCTAATGAAAAAAAATGTTGCTCGTGATAGGATATGTGCCCGGTTGACTATAGGCTTGCCACCTATCACATTGTGGGACTTAGTATCTTCGGCTAGTCGTGGGTACCCTGGTTGTGCCTCTGCCTACCTCTTCTACTAACTAAGTTCCATTAAGTTACAATTTAATTTGCGTTAGGTCTTACCAACTACTCATAACTGTATATTTTGTTTATGTGTAAGCTATGTTTAAATCTTTAGCTACTTCCCATAATTGTGTATTTGTTTATATGTAAGCTATATTTAAATCTTTAGCTACTACCCATAATTGTATACTTTGTTTATATGTAAGCTATATTTAAATCTTAAGTGGTTACCCATAATTGTATATTTTGTTTATTTGAAAGCTATATATGAATCTTACAAATCAAAAAAATCACAATGAATGATTTACTCGCAAAATACAATCTGAAAAAAAAATATTTTTATCAACCGACGAAAAATTGCGACTTTCAGAAAAAAGAACATTATAGAACAGAAGTTTCTTCAAATCGGTCGATATATTGCCTTAATCCAGAAACTAACGAAAAGGCGGCATCAACCTTTTAAGTACCTAGATCGAAGCTTAGAGCCTAAATAATTAACGAAATTCTGTGCTGCGCGTTTTTGAGGAAAACTGGTCATTGACTCCTCAGCTTATTTTTCTATATAATATATAAAAAGCAATGCCACTTATCGTTGTTTTTTTTAAGGTAAGTTTGCCCCTTTCTGGGGCCGGCTAAGACCTTCAGGCCATGCTGCCACGTCTTCCGTATTATATACTTCTTATTCAGTCATTAGTCACTATTTATAAAGTCATGTCAGGGTCTTGAGTAAAGCGGTGATCACATTACACAAGCTCACTTTGGGAGATTAGGCGGCAGCGAGGAAATTCACGATACACTAATTTCTTCATGAATTCATTTGTGCACTTTCACTGAACAAGATTAAACTAGTTCCCACCTAAATTAACTAATTTACTCATAATTTACACTAAATTCAATAATTGTGAAAAAATTGCGACCATCGTCATTCACGATGGCGCCAAATTCCTCCACTTTTCGTTGTATTAACTCAAAAACGGTCTTACCTATCCAAACCAAATGTTTAGGGTTTCTTTATTTATGTAAAGTTTGTATAAAATCGACCAGTGGTTCTTCATTTATCACATTTTTTTGTCACAAATGAATTCAATAAATGGCAGATCATTTTGTTAATTTTATTTTAGGTTTTTTTCAGTCAAATTCAAACTATCTTCAGATGACAGCTCAATACTCGCTGTCATAATTATATATTTTTTTTGTTGTTTTTCTTTTTTCTTTCGTTATGTTATGTCATTCATACAGTCTTATAAGTAGCGAAGCACGTACAAGGCCGCTAGTCGTTGTATATTTTTTCGTATTATTGGGCCTTTAGAAAAGATTATATCACTATTGGGACATTTATAGAAGATTTATGTGATTATATCACTATCCATTTTTCACTGTCAGGCCGTCACAAGCTTTATTTACGCGACCAATGAGTATGGCCCCAATTTTCTAGGTCTAGTTGTTTTGTTTTTCTCTCTATTATGACTAACTGTTTTAAGAATAAGGCGTAGGTTATATTGATACTAAGATAAGTTTTAGCTACATTAAAAAAATATTCTTCACGCCCATTAGGCCATATCCCGAAGAGTTAGGCAGAGGCACAACAAGTCCCACAATGTGATAGGTGGCAAGCCTATCGCCTCCTATAGGGCTCATATCCAATCTCGAGTTGCATTTTTATTAGAAATGTGTAAAACCACATTTTTATTTTGATACCCTACCCGGTAATCGTACCCGGACTTCATGACGTCAAGACCAAAACTGGACCGCCAGTCCACAGAAGCGATTAGAAACATGAATAAAAGTTAATATGACTTGTACGTCCCACAGTATATTTTGTTATCTTTTAGTCCAACCGGTTTCACTACATCATCAGTTCAGTTCATATACAATTATTATAGTGTAACCGGTTGTCTAAATGATAATAATAACATGAATTGCAAAAGGAACATGTAATATTAATACATTGTGTCCGAAATCGAATTCCACCAAGCGCCCATTATAAGAAGTAGGTACAGAAACTTTTTTTTATGATAATGGAAGGCAAACAAGCAGACGGAAATGATGATAAGAAATTCACGCTACCTACAGACACCAAAGGTGATAATGTTACGTTGCCAAACTGGGGCCGGGATGTTAGGCCTCGAGCAAAAGTAAGTTTACCGGCTACGTTATCCTCCGAACCTGAACACGTCAATGGCAAGCGCTATTATTATGGCGGCAGGAATAGGTAAGTTTATGGTACTAATTGTTTACATACATACGCTTGTTCGTTACCTTATCACAAAAGATATATGTGTGTGTATTGCTGGAGATATGCCGTTATTTTTCGTGGATTATAACAAAATAAGTTTCACTACAAAAAAAAAAACTTTATAAATCGCGCGAACTCTTTAAGACCTCACAGTTCGGCTTGCGGCCTCGCTATAAGCTTCTTGCCTTCTTGAAGATGTACCAGCCGGCAAAATAAAATCATGTAGAACGCAGTATGAAATTAGGCGATAACATACAGTGTTTTTTTGAGGAGCGTGATTAGAAATTATAGAGAAATGTGACGGCAAATTTGAATAATGAAGCTTCACAATCGTAATAGGCTATTATTCGTTCTTATCTCATGACCTCAACTAAAATCTGAAAATGGCTGCCATACCTGCCTTTTAGTATCACAAAGCTTAATTACAATAAGTTTGAATGTGAATAATGGCGACTGTCGAATCGATTTTCACTTATGATGCCACTTGCTTAAGGAGGCCTTATTCAGTTCGAATGCGCAATTTACCAAACATCCCCACCGACTCACACTACGCAAACCATATTAGCATAGACTCCCTTACCTTTACTTATTATTGGAGTTAGAAGAAGACAAATATTAGTTTTAGAAGTGAAAGAACACATTGGATTAATCGTTCTTCGCAAATTCGGGTGGTACTTTCAGAATATCGTTTATCATTTCCATCTGCGTCCCTGTGTTAATTAACGAATTGACGTTTCTTATTTCAAATATTATTCTATAGGTCCTATTGTAGTTTTTAGGCTATAATAAATAATAAAATAAATTAAAAAAAGTATCTTTACGACCATATTCCCGGAGAGATAGGCAGAGGCACAACCAGGGCACCTGTGACTAGGCGAAGACATTAAGTCCCACGAAGTAACAGGTGGCAAGCCTAACGCTATCCGGGCACATATCCAATCCCGGGGAACGTTATTTTTATTAGAAAATTGAAAATAAACATATTTTCTTTTTGTTGCCGGACCCAGGAATCAAAGTCCAATACCTGGACCGCTAGACCACACAGGCGATAACCAATAATATTAATAGAAATTTTTGAAACAAAAAAATGGAGTAAATTAAGCGCAGTAAAACTAACAAAAGCAAAAAACCGACATCGATTTCAAGAAAAATAACATCTAAGTACATAAAAATTTAATATTCGCCTTCATTTCTTTGGGATTCAATCACCAGTTTCAGACTACGGGACCTAGGGAGCGCGCTTTTTCGAATAAAAATAATTCTATAATCGCTTTCGAAAAGAAAACGAAACTGATGAACTTGCAAAAAACAGGAGTAGAGAAATTAACCTCTTCCTTTTATCAACATTGGTTAAAAAATTATTGTGAAAGAATCACAAAGCATGTATGAACAAAATAGTTAAGGTTTAAACAAGAGTCTTTAAGTCTTGACACCACCCTCGGATAATGTCCGAGCGATTTGATATAGAAGAAAACGAAACTGATTAACTTACAAAAAACAGGAGTAGAGAAATTAACCTCTTCCTTTTATCAACATTGGTTAAAAAATTATTGTGAAAGAATCACAAAGCATGTATGAACAAAATAGTTAAGGTTTAAACAAGAGTCTTTAAGTCTTGACACCACCCTCGGATAATGTCCGAGCGATTTGATATAGAATGTTAACCTTGATCTCCCCGGGTACTTTCATCCACATCCTACATCCATCCACATTCGCATTGTATATTTGTTTTGTCAATCTTTCATCTGTCATTCTTTCCACTTGACCGAACCGGCGGAGAATAAACGTTTCTCATTTTAACAGCAACGCTTTCTTTTAATCCCACTCTTTCTCTGATCCCACTGTTACGAATGCGGTCAGCGAGCGTAACACTGCAGATTTTTCGTAGCGCTGAAATTTATCCTACTCTCATGCTTTTTCTGACATACTCAACTCTCGCTTCCATCCAACAAAGTTGGGAAAGGCACAGCATTATGCCAACAAGTTTATAAGGTTTAAAGATTTTAAATAATATTTCTCTGAATCTTATTGGGATTAAGTATTCATGTTTGCAATTGGATTGTGTATCATTACCATTATATGCATTTAAATTGATAATTTCACTGCATCTTCACGCCCACATCCCCGAAGAGGTAGGTGGAGGCACAACCAGGTCACCCACGACTAGCCGCAGACACTAAAAGTCCTACAATGTGATAATTGACAAGTCTATCGCCAACCGGCCACATTTTCAATCGCGAGCAACATTTTTTTATTAGAAAATTGGAAAAACCCAACGATTCGAACCCGGGACCTCATGCAGTCAAGTCCAACAACTGAACCGCTAGACCACAGAGGCTTTTTACTGTAATATTTAATTGAAGCTACATTTCGAGACACAATGTGGGTAGTCAACTTATAATTTTGAAAATGAAATGAATATCTATATATATAAAAGAAAGTGGTGTTAGTTACACTATTTATAACTCAAGAAAGGCTGAATCGATTAGGCTGCACATTGGTAGGGAGGTAGCTTAGAACCGGGAGAAGGACCTAGGATACTTTTTATTCTGTTCAATTGTGAGGAAACTGGGATAAACAACATTTTAATTTTTCCCATACAAACTGAATGGGCGGAACGAAGTTCGCGGGGACAGCTAGTAATCTATATAAGGAATGAATGTGTTTAGAAGTTGTTTCACATATTTAATCATACCAACATATTTTACTACATTCTAGTGTGTTTTTACAGAATTTATAATGCTTTAAATTGGAATACAAGTTAATGAATATACACATAGTACATCTTCCTGTTTTGAACATACCTAACAAAGTATGGAATGTTATGGTATTTGCCAATTACTATGTAAGTTGTATTATTATTTCATGAGATAAATATTAGTTTTTTTATTTATAATGACGGAATCTAGCAAAAAGTATCTTCACGCTCATATCCCCGAAGTGGTTGCCATGGGTACAACAAGGCCACCCACGACTAGCCAACGGCAATAAGTTCCACAATGAGATATGTGGCACGCCTATCGCCAACCGGGCTCATATCCAATCCCGGAGAACTTTACTTTTTATTAGAAAAATGAAAATACACATTTTCTGTTTTTTTTACCCGACCTGGGAATTGAACCCGGGAACTCAATAAATCAAGTCCAGAGTTGGACCGCTAGTCTACAAAGGCGATATACTATAGTTAAAGTGCCTGATAATGAAAAAAAATATGTGTGCGTGTACTAGCGTACACTCGTAAGAAGTGAAACTTCTTTATGACGTTATTTTTCAAAAAATAATTTACTATATGCAACTTTACAGAAATCGGTTAAATAAAGTTTATTGCCAATCCCTACATCGCTGGAGAAAGTATACTTCGAATCACGCGTGGTAGGGATAAGAACAAAGATGGCGCGTAACGGAAAAATGTTACACTAATTTTTTTTACAACCCCGATAAAGAAGTTTCAGTTAAAAATCTGTTCGGTTAAAAAGTGGAAGCTGTGATCAAACAAACAATCAAACAAGAACAATAAAATATTAGAAGAACAAAGAATAATAAAATATACAAGGGGTGTTATTTAATTTGACAAGATTAAATGCAATTTATGTAGTTCACCTTCTTCCTTTCATATTTCAAAATTCATTTTGAATGTTGGTTAGCAAAATGAAGACGACCCGTGTTCCAGGACCGCCAAGTAGAGTAGACCATCTCTACCAGGCAGCTGGTGAGAGGCGAGCACAGGTTAAAACAAAGTCATTACCAACAAGGCCACTGGTGGTAGAGTGCAAATTACCCGGGTAAGGATAGCTGCCTCAGGTATTCCTGACTTTTTCACATTCCGGTCCGGAAGATAGGGTACCCGGAAGACTTGCAAAACATACATACATACATATCTTCACGCCAAGTCCCTTACGGGGTAGGCAGAGAGTATCGAGTGCCAGACCTCACGATCCTGATAAACCTGTCTTGCTTCCGT
>NJDD01000506.1:641580-671508 GCA_002245505.1 Calephelis nemesis
TCACATTCCGGTCCGGAAGATAGGGTACCCGGAAGACTTGCAAAACATACATACATACATATCTTCACGCCTAGTCCCTTACGGGGTAGGCAGAGAGTATCGAGTGCCAGACCTCACGATCCTGACAAACCTGTCTTGCTTCCTTCACATTCCATACAAACACGCCGGTTTCGGAGACTCTTGACACCATCCTCGGATAATATGCGATTGATCTGATCGTGAAATGTCAGACTTGGTCTTCCCGGGTACCTACATCCATCCATACAAAATAGACCTAATATCTCGGCAATAGGACATCGACACACCTGTAACATCTGTGGTATCTATAGACCACGGCAGTCTCTGAATACTAGGAGAGCCGAGTGTTTTTTCGCTAGTTGCAAAAAAACTGACATCAAAATCTAACTTGTAAAGGAAGCCATACATTTTAGAAAGATTGATACTAGATACAATTTAGTCCTCTTTTAGCTAGATATTTCATAATCTACAAATATTTGTATAATCTACATTAAGTACATTTTTTAAATTTACTAAATGGTAAGTCCTAATCATAATTGGTTGGTTCTAAGTAATATTTGTAAAAAGTTATGCACGAGCCTAACAAATAATAGCTTAATCTGTGAAGATGAGACAAATGTTTTTATTCCTAGGTATTCAAAGAACGTAGTACCGTGTGATGCTCTGCTACATACCAAGCAATTATATCCTAAAGTGCTGTACCTCCAATGAGCATAACGTTCGTCTAAGGCATATAAGATGTATATGTGCTGGAAGACGAAATAATGCGCATTTAAAATGGCCCTGCTGGAGAGTATATAGTATACCCACCTGAAACTCGTATTCGGAAACTGTAAAATATATTTATTTTGGGGGAAAATAGCTGTACCGGTGATTTCTATAGAGTCTGTGTAGAAAAACATCAATTTAAACATTAGCTGTAAGCAGTTAATCAATGAAAATATTTGAAGAAAACTACTGCAAACGCCTTCTTATTTTATGTCAGCAAAACGTTACGTTTTTTATTTTAGTTGTGATCCGTGTCGAATTGTGTAAAAAAACTGTGTTTTTACAAACACACTTACATTATACTTTCAAAAGTGTATTGAGTACTAACGTCAGAATTTTCCTTAATTATTTTTCTTTACAGGAAAGCATTTGGAAAGCTACTTATAGCCTTCTTTTACAAAATAACAATTATATTCATCTCAGCAAAACTCTATAGATTTTAGGGACAGGGGACACACCCACAAAACGATTGTTAGATATAATAATTAAGCTAATATCTATATTCATTTATAATATTTTATATTAATTCTTTGATGCACAAAATTTTTACAGAAAACACGGCCAACATAACATACAGAAATACAATGTTAGGTTTATCTCTAGGAATACAGATTTCTTCCAGCCTAATTCTTTTTTTATTTAATAACTTTTTGCATATTATACTCTACATCTACTTTACATTTCTTTTATCTTTTCAAGATGTAAGAAACTTCTTATAGAGAATCACCTAGGTATATACTTGAAATTCATAATATTACGAACTATGTTATTACTAACATTGTAATCGCAGATATGTAGTACATTCTCGAAATACATAGTAAAAATACTCAGGGCCGGCCCTACCGTAAAAACATTGAAATCATCGCTCCAGGTGCCAAGTCCCAAAAGACGGCAAAGACTACTTAAAAAACTGGTGCAATCTTCCTACAACATCACGGATAGCAAGGAGCGGATTTTTCACGCTAAATTAAAATAAAAAACACCTAGTTATACCCCTTAATCCGTCCCTGTTAACACTAATATACTAATATTACAATAAATAAATTATTCTATAGTACTTACAGTATGTTGCATTCGTCAGCCTGTCGATAGTGTCCTGCTTTAGTTTTGAATTCTTCTTGCCCATTTTCGCTTCGGGTACTTACTTGTCACTAATTTGTCACTAACACAATGTGATATCTAGATGTCACTGTATAGTGACACTTTACATATTATTCACTCTTCTCAATCGTCAACCTGAAAACAAGATTATTAACTATACTTCTGTTTATTTAAAGCACAATTAAAATTATGTAGAAATGTACCTTTTGATACAGTTACTTTGGACTAATGATGACGGTATCAAAGCATTACACATATTTGTGTTTTCCTCATCGTAATACCGACATCGAAATACGCGTTTCATATAAATCAATGTTTCTTAGGTACATACTGATAACAATTACTTGATATTTATATATTAATAGGTGATGCCAAAACTTTGGACCCTTTTTAAGAAAATTTCGTGGACACAGGAGCATAAAATTTTACACACTTATAGTTTATGTGTAGGGGAAATGCAGAACGTTAATATTTTTCAATAACAATGCTTATAAAGTACATTAAATCAGTAAACAAAATATTACCCACACTACCATGCATTTGACACACACAAACAAATATATTGATGATAACGAAAAAAATCACAGATGGCGCACTAAAAAGTTTGGACACAGAGTAGTAGGTCTTGGCGTTCTTATCAACAAGATATTAAAATTTATTATGGTCGAATTTTGACCAACGGGCGACCACTAGTATTACTAAATATCTAACAACATTGTTTATTTTACAAATTACTCACTAGGTCCTATACTTTTGAACTCTAATGTAATAATAGACCGCAACTCGGAAATATTAAAATTACAAAGGACGATCAAGACATTGAAATTATATATCATTTTTGTTTTATGTTAATTCATTTGTATGATATGTTTGTATGTCTTGGGAAAATGGCTTAATATGATATAACTCATGTAGATCATATTAATATTATTCAGTTTTATTTAAAATAGGCTATAGTTAAATTTTAAATAATCTTTACTACCAACGATATCAATTTGAAATAAACTCGTGAATAGGTTGACATGCAAAGGACAGGATTTGCACATAATGCTAACTTTAATCGCGTCTATGGTTTAGTGGGCTGATGTTAGCGATGACTACGTGAAGTCCCAGGTTGAACAACTAAAGATGTCTAATAAATGTGTTAATTAATTTTGTTTCAAGTAAAAACCACTTAGTTCTAGATAGAGTGCCAGATTTGCAAAAGCTTGGTACCAACCATTTGTACCTAAGTACCTAGTACAATGTGATAGGTACTACCTGGTACTACTAATACTAATTTTGGCTATTCGTGTGTACCTTCCTAGTACCTCTGCCTACGTTTTCGAGGATGCGAGCGTGAAGTTGATTACTTACTTAATTTAAATTTGACTAGTTGACCCAACATTAACAACTACTAACAATTTGTACGGAAAATATAAAGTATTGTTCTTTGTATTTTTCCTGCAATGTTTCTCTCTATGAAAACCTTCTTCTAACGTTAACAACACAAAAAAGAATTAGCAAAATTGGTGCAACACAAAAAATTCATGCGTGATGCAAAGACGAAGAGAAATAGGGATCCTTAAAAAATGTATCTTCACGCCCATATCCCCGAAGTGGTAGGCAGAGGCACAACCAGGGCACCCACGACAAGCCAAAGACACTAAGATCCACAATGTGATAGGTGGCGATCCCGAGCAACGTTTTTTTTTATTATTAAATTGGAAAACTCAAATTTTTTTTTTGTTGCCCGACCCGGAATTCGAACCCAGGACCTCATGCAGTCAAGTCCAACATCTGAACCGCTAGACCACAGAGGCGGATCCTTTCTTACTTAAAAGAATGTTTTTATACTCGAACATAAAAGTGAATCCCTATCATCATCATCATACTTAACATTTATACCGTCGTATGTTGGAACTGCCTAGGTATATTTTTACCCCGTGTTGGTCCGGGCTCCTTTGAAGAATAGACCATCTGCCTTTCTTGCCAGACAGCTCGTAAAAGGCGAGCATAGGCTTACCATCACTAACATCGTGACATCCGACTAGGTGGTAGAGATTGCCAGCGACTCGCCCGGATTGGTACCACCGCCTTACCTATTCCTGCAGCCATAACGTCATGACGTGTTCCGGTTCGGAGGGTAAGGTAGCCGGTAAACTAACTTTTGCTCGGGGCCTAACACCCCGGACTCAGGTTGGCAACGCACCATTACCACCTTTGGTGTCTCTAGGCGGCGTGAATTTCTTACCATCAGGAAATCCGTCTGCTTGTTTGCCTTCCAATATTATAAAAAATGTTTAGTAATGTTTAGTAGTATTCTTGTGTAACCATTGGAGGACGGGTTTCCCAATATTGCAATGTATTAGTCATGAGGCATTACTAATAGAATGAATTAACTTTGTCCCCTTTGGACATTTTCCAAGGTATGTCGTAATTCAAGCATCTTAAGCCACTTTTAGTGATATTTCTGTACTCAATATTGCCAATTTTATCTTAATATCCAATGTATTCTTGTCTTCAGATAAATCTGTAGTATGTTAAAAGTTTTACATAATACCGAAGTGGAAGTTCATTCCTTATTTAGCATAAATTTAATGAATAATAATATTTTTTAAAGATATGCTATATATTAAACAAAAGCAGATATACAATGCGAATGTAGATGGATGTAGATACAAGGGTAATCAAGGTTGATATTCCACGATCAGATCACTCGGATATTACCTGAAGGTGGTTTCAGGAGTCTTCGAAACCAGCGTGTTTGTATGAAAAGGGTAATGAATGTAAAGGAAGCCAGAAAGTTTTGTCAGGATTTTGAGGTCTGGCACTCGATACTCTCCGCCTACCATGTAAGGGACTTGGCGTGAAAATATCTACGTATGTATGTGTATGCTTAAAATTAAGTGGCTTTCTAATTTTGTTTAGTTTTTTCAAGTTAAGTTAGTTTCAGTTAGTAACAAGGTGCATATTATGATGAGTTTACAGTTTTTAATGTTACTACCTTTTTGTTTGCAAAAATTCAATTCGTGAGAAGATTTTTACATTTTATTTGTTTTTAAACTAACAATTGCCTTAGTTATCGTTTGTATTTGTATAAGTTCAAGTTTTTTAAATCAACGACTTAGAAGTTAGTAATAAGATGCGTATGATGAGTTTGCAATTTTGAATATTATTGTCTTATGGCTTGCAAAAATTTAATTCATTAGAAGATTGTCTCTGTTATCTTTTATATTTGTATTAGTTCAATTTACAAAAATTGAAAATAAAGATGCAAAAAAAACTAACTACAGTTGCGATACCACATCGCGATTTGAATTTTCTTTTTTTTATCACAAAACAAGAACCAGTAAAATCTGTTTAATATTGGCCGTGTAACCGCTTAAAAAACATTAAAAAAAAGTCGAACTGATCTCCTCCTTTTTGGAGTCGTTTAAAAATACAGATAAGGCTTACATTTATCTCTCTTTATAACTGGACATGTACGTTCAGTTCGTCTAAAAGTAACCTTATGGCATCATGAATCTTTTATAGATGGGGAAAAAGATGAATTTTGTGAAATAGATTTCGCCTAATAGTCAAAGATCTGAACCTAAGTCGAATTTCACAAAACTGATAATAGAATGGAACATATTTTATATTAAATTTAGTATATAACAAAATATATAAAGAAAAGTTGCCTAAAAAATCCTTATATACTGCATCTATTTATTAATACGTGATGCTAAAACTTTGGACCCCTTTTTACCAAAATTTCGAAGACGCAGGAGCATAAAATTTGGCACACATATAGTTTATGTGTAGGAAAAGGGCAGAACACTTATATTTTTCAATAGTAATGCTTTAAAATTACATTAAATCAATAAACAAAACATTACCATACTAGTACTACTACTACTATACTATACCACTATACTATACTACTACATACAACTGCGTTCATTCTAACATGGTTAAAATTGAATAGTTTTTAGAGTTAAGACAGTTTTTGTTGTTTCAAAATAATGTTATTCTGATGATATATGTGCCTTGTATTTCTTTTTCGTGTATTAAGAGCATCATCATGCAATATTTCATAATATAAGAGGTTGCGTGGACGAGATCGCTGTTTTTTAGTTTCATTTTTATGTGTTACTAGCGGCCCGCCCCGGCTTTGCACGGGTATAAAATCTTACTAATATTAAGTGCGAAAGCTTGTAAGGATGTGTGTATGTTTGTTACTCTTTCACGCTCGAATGGCTGAACGGATTTGTCCAAAATTTGGAACACAGATAGATTGTGACCTGGATTAACATATAGGCTACTTTTAATCCCGATCATAAATTCTGGATTCCTGCGAAAACGCGGGCGAAGCTGCAGGTACCAGCTACTATACATATAAACATTCCTCTTTAATCACTTTATCTATTAAAAAAACCGCATCAAAATCCGTTCCGTAGTTTTAAAGATTTAAACGTACAAAGGGACCTAAGGTCAGAGGAAGCGACTTTGTTTTATACTATGTAGTACTGGGTCACATTAAAGATTTATTATAAACTATTCTATGACATGTAAAATATACAGATGTTGGGTTGCCTGTTATTTACCTGGTACTATATGGTAGCTTGGTATAAACAAGTATGACTATGCTATTACTTTCAATTCATTGACTAATAGAAAAAAGTTATATCAACATAAATGCTGTTTCATCGCCAACACGTTGATATATAGTTACACACGGCAAAACAATCGGCCAAAAGTATGACTGAATCATTTAAACGCAGTAAAACTGCAATACACCGACTTGAAAAAATTATGTCATCGAAATAGAAATAAAATGAGTATGTTCTTCGATTAACCTGAGAATCATGAGATCCAGATATGGTTGCAATCGGACTAATAACAAACATAATTGAAATCGGTTTAGAAATTACGGACAAATCGATTAACGTCCGTAAAAAAATAAGTGTAGGAGTAAAACATAACATCCTCCGGTTTTTAAGTCGGTAAAATTGTAAAGGCTTTGTGTTAACTGGTTGGAATAATGATATTTGTTTCAGAAAAGATTAAGTCCGTTGTCAGGTTTTTATCGAAAGCACTGCAAATACCTTTTGATTTTTAATAAAATATACTTATACTGAGATGATTTTATTGGGCCTACGAAAAAAGTTCGATCCCGATAAAATACATAGTAATCTTTATTAATTAGACGTTATATAAAATAAATAAAGTATTAAGACTACATTGTCTTAGATTTTGAATCCATCTTATACTGTTATACGCACCTACGTTAGTATTAAAATAACTCAAATAAAAAAAGTCGAAATTGATGAGGAGGTAGCTTCAAACCGGCAAAAGGACATAGGGTACTTTTTATCCTATTCAATTTTGAGGAAACTGGGAAAATTAAAATGTTTCCCATACAAACTGAACGGGTGAAACGAAGTTCGCGGGAACAGCTAGAATTTTCTAGAAATTGGTTAAAATTAAGGCAAATGGACGTTTGATATATTTTTAAATTTTTGTATCAAAACAAAGTTTAAAAGTTTTAATTGGTTTAGCATACGAGATAAAAGTATGCAAATGGAAAGGTCAGGTTGGACACTGTTCAAATTAGTTCATATTTCGTACAAAAGTCCGGATAAATAATACGAATATATTTAACCCAAATTTTAAAAAAATACAGAAAAATTACTCAAATTAAATATAAACTTAAAATTAGCAAATTGTGTAGCTGTGCTATGTATATGTTATATTACACTAGCGGCCGTCCTCGGCTTCGCATGTTTACGAAATATACATACAAACCTTCCTTTTAAATTACTTTATCTATTAAAAAAACCGCATCAAAATCCGTTGCGTAGTTTTAAGGATTTAAGCATACAAATGCATACATATATCGAATGTCGGTTTTTTAAGTGAACAACAACAAGAACAACAATGAGCTAAATGAAAAAGAAATAGCAAAATCATTCCATCCGTTCAAGCGTAACATTTTGGGCAAGGGACACAGGTTAATCTATACTATCTATTATTTATTTATATTATAAAGAGGAAAGGCTTGATTTTTTTGTTTGTTTGTTTGAAATGAATAGGCTCCGAAACTACTGGACCGATTTAAAAAATCTTTCACTTTTATGCTACATTATCCCTGAGAGACATAAGCTTTGTTTCATCAAAATCGATGCAGTAGAAGCCAAGTTAGGTAGGCGAAGCTGCGTGAAACTGCTAGTCTTATATATAAAATTCTCTGGTCACAATGTTCGTTCCCGTACTCCTCCGGCTTGACCGATTCTCATGAAAATTTTGTGAGCATATTGAGTAGGTCTAAGAATCGGCCAACAACTATTTTTCATTCCCCTAAGTGATTAGGTGACTAATCTCAAACGTTTTTTAACATTAAAATACAGCAGAATAACGTCTGCCGGGTCAGCTAGTTTTTATATATAAGATATTGTTAGAGATGTGTAGAATAAGGATTCGCAAGGCTCAAATGTCTTTTCTCAAACTAACGGCTTAAGATTGATTCGCAGATAAAAAAGGGTGGCTTGGGGGAGTAGGTTCGATATTGGGGTGTTCATAAATGAAAGTAGTACTCCACGAGGTGGACTATATCTTTGACAAAACTAAAACTTTTGGATTAACAATTTAATTTAATTAGTGGTCGCCCATTGGTCGAAATTCAACCATAATAAAATTTAATATCTTGTTGATAAACTTTCCAAACTTTTTAGTGCGCCTTCTGTGATCTTTTATCGTTATCATCAATATATTTGTTTGTGTGTGTCAAATGAATGATAGTGTGGGTAATGTTTTATTTATTGATTTCATGTACTTTATAAGCATTATTTTGAAAAATATTAGCGTTCTACACATAAATTATAAGTGTGCCAAATTTTATTCTCCTGCGTCCGCGCAATTTTCGTAAAAAGGGGTCCAAAGTTTTGGCATCACGTATTAATATATAAATAATATGAATAGAGGAACAGGCAAATTTAGTTTAACTATTTTGTCGAAATGGAATCGCTACGGAAATGTGTGGTGTTGCTGACCACATTCGTAACAGTGAGATCTTAGAAAAACTGGGATTGAAAGACAGTGTTATTATTTAAATAAGTGTTATTATTTAATCAAGTGGAAAGAATGACAGATGAAAGATTAACAAAGCAGATATACAATGCGAATGTGGATGGATGTAGGTACCCGGGGAGACCAAGGTTGTCATTCTACAATTAAATCGCTCGGGTATATCCGAGGGTGGAGTCAACAGTCTTCGGAACCAGCTTGTTTGTATGAAAACGGTAATGAATGTGGAGATAACCAAACAGGTCTGCCAGGATCATGAGATTTCACACTCGATACTCTCTGCCTACTTGGCGTGAAGATATTTATGTACTTATGTACATGTTTTGTTAGCTGGTGCTTGTGGTTTTATTCGCTTTTTGAAACGGAATAATGGAATTCGGTGCTACAACGAAGAGATAATGAAAGTGTGGTTATACATTGCAAGGGTTTTTTAAACTCTACTTTTTTCATACTTTCATCTAAGAGCAAAATCTTAATTTTCAAAACACCAAGTATCCTTAATTACTTCTGTTTGCCTAAGTGGTTTCGCATGCAATCAAGTCAAATATCGGACATGTTTGACTTGATTGCATGCGTGAGTTTGATCCCCGGGTCGGGTAAATAAAAATGCTTTTTCAATTTCTGAATCTACCGTTTCAGATAATAGACTATTGAAGTGACACTTCTTTATCAGGGTAAAAAAAATAGTATAACATTTTTTCGTTACGCGCCATCTTTGTTCTTATCCCTACCATGCGTGATTCGAAGTATACTTTCTCCAGGGGAGTAGGGATTGGCAATAAACTTTATTTAACCAATTTCTGTAAAGTGTCATATAGTAAATTATTTTTTTAAAAATGTCGTGATTAAGAAGTTTCACTTCTTCACTTTTTACGAGTGTACACTAGTACACGCACACATTTATTTATCAATAATTATTTACTTTAAAGTACCATTTAAATATAAATCTATACAAATAAATACAATCGAGTATCTGTTTGTAACATTTAGATAACCACTTTTTACCACATGCATTAAAACGTGTATACGATAAATAGGTAAATAAATAAATAATTACATTAAAATATCATTTTTTTTAATTTTATTGTATGCGTCTGTTAGTTTGATTTGGCTAATCTGAAACTGCTAGACCGATGTTGATATTTCACACGTATCTGACATAACAAGTAGTAAATTAGGCTACTTTTATTAAAAAAGACAAAAAGTAAATAAAAATAACTTCCACGTGGGCGAGGTCGCGGGTACAACAAGTATTATCATATTCGTCAAGTATAACTAGGTATGTTTTCTTGGCAATATGTCTTTTAAGATTTGTATGACTTATAAGAAAATGAAATAGACTTATTTTTAAAACATTATCAAGTCTTGCCGAAATGTATTTTCTTTTGAAATATTTGTCTAGGATAATAGTATGACCTCCTATGAATTACACTGTTGTAAAAGATAAATCTCGTCCCTATTTTAGTTGGCTTGGCAACTATCTAAAGTCCCAGTATGAACCACTTTCGTTTTCGAAATTTGCAATCGATAAGCAATGTGTTTTGATTAGGGAGGTAAAAACTCCATCCCTTGCTAATACAATAATCTAGTAATTACAATGCCAAGCTACTTTGGTGAGATATCAGTCCTCCTGTTTATCGTCGAAATTGCCTTCTTAGTGATGCCGTAATGTCAGTGCTCGCTTTTGACCTGTTTCGGTTCAAAAATGAAAATTAAGTATCATTTATATACCGACTGAGTCAGCATGTCAGTTACCTTAAAACTTTGAACCGAAACAGGTCAATAGCGAGCACTGACATTACGGCATTATTTTTAAATCATATTCACTATCGTAAATCACCATTTTTCTTACTAAGAAATGCCTATGCTTGTTTCGCCTTTGATTTGCTTGAAAAATTAGCAGTTGATCTACCAAACTTAAACACAACTAAAATGTTAGCTCAATTATTACAGAGCTAAAATATTTGCACAATTGTTATCTATATATATAGTAATTACTAGTTTGTATGTAAAAAAAGGAACTACTGTTTTACTATGTCCGTACTTTTGTTATATATATATATATAAAAATTTTGCATAAAGCAATCTGTCGACTTAACTATTCGAAAACGATAGATGTTTATGATAGAGACACAGATAGCCGATTACGAGAATATCGCTTGTTTACTCCGTAGTTAGATTTGTTTTCTACGAAATTTATTTATTATATTTTCCGATTTCCCTTTAGGTCCACCTCATATATGCTGAATTACTTTACCGACTTCCGTTTCGAAATTTCGAATGGAATCTTCAACTCAAATTCCGCACGGAAAATATCCGAATGTATGTGGTAGCTTCATAGACTTTTTGGAAACGAAAGTTCGTTACAAAATTCCGAATGTATGTGGCAAGCCTTACGAAAGAAACGGCATGTTGCATACAGTTAATATAAAAGCAAAAACCTTCAATAGC
Organism: Calephelis nemesis; assembly: GCA_002245505.1. Classification (NCBI taxonomy): domain Eukaryota; kingdom Metazoa; phylum Arthropoda; class Insecta; order Lepidoptera; family Riodinidae; genus Calephelis; species Calephelis nemesis. The sequence continues at coordinate 652,966 of NJDD01000506.1, forward strand.
CACCAATTCGTAAGTATTTTGGTTAGCAAGGGGCTACCGCAAGATTTTTAATTTTTTTCAAAATTTCTAGTTTTTAAAAGTAGTTATAGCACGTGTATCATTTAAATGGTGTATATATGTGTCATTTCTAATTGTATGCATCATCAAGTGTCAATTATGAAAATTATAAATTCTGTTAGTTTATACCACTGATATCTAATTTTTGCATAGTCCTAACTTAAACTTCTTTTTTGTGATGAGACACCAAACATCCACATGGATCTCCTAATGCTAAGAGACAACGGTGTCCTACTCTACCCTTTAAACTAGAATAGGATGATTTCTGACCATAAGATAAATAAATAAGCCACCGCCATCCTCCACCTAACCAGAAGAAGAAACGGCAAACCAAAGTGAACTAATTTAACTACTAAGGTTTCCAAACCTAGCCAGTCTAACCAAATTCCTGGGCAACCAGTCAATTAATCAATTAATTAATCATGTTTATTTGCTTTTAGCAGCAGTTAAAGCTTTCATAAAGAGTTCTATAATTATTTATATTATTATATTTTTTATTATTGTGTAATTATTACTACAAATAGTTTATTGTTTAGGTTTTTCTGCAAAAAAACCAAAATGCACTATTTAGGTGTTACAATATTGTAAAATCTTTTAAAGTATTGTCCTCTAAAACCTTCTGTACTTATAAATGTTTTTGTTTATTACTTAAAAAACCAACGTTAGCAATGGTGATAATTCTGCTGTTCACAACCTAAACTTATTTTAGGTGCATGCTATCTTTTTCAAATTAAAAAAAACAAAAGAGATGGAACGTTTTAGACACGTCGATTAGTCCGGCCATGTCAAATTGTTATTTTTTAATCAACGTCTTCCGAGTGACAGATTTGACGTGAACGGTCTATTTTGACAGCACTAAAATAGTTTTGTCTCTTTCTGTTTCTTTCGTTGAAAGAAGATAGCGATAACTTAAAAATAGTTTAGTGAGTGCGCAACAAAATGACCACCTTCTTTGACACTATAACTACATCATGTTTTCTTTAACAGCTAGTCAAATATATTTTATAATTTGGTTGTATTAATTGCTATTCTCAATACATATGTTTGCTAATACTCTTTAAGGGTAAAAACGAGTCACATTTGGCCACTTTATTCACAAACTCATTTCTCAAGTTTCTTTCACAGGCAAACGGGCAGATTTCGAACTCGGAAAACGCAAGTCACTGATGTACTCGTATAAAAGATTTGTCTTACTATTGGGTGTATAAATGATTAATGTATTACCTTTTGATATATTAGTTTACCCTCCTGGATAAAAAACACACGTGTACACCATTACACTACACACTAAACACAGTAAGGTAAACTTATTCCGCGCACGTTTTCTTTAGATATCTGAAATGAGGGAAAAATTCTCCAATTACCCAAATGCTTCTTGAAAAAAACACTCGCAAGGCAATTTCAAATTATTTTATTGAAATAGAACACGCACATTCGCTATTTGGCTGTCTATTTTAAGTTAAATTTAGAATCTTTGTGATTTGAAATGAAATGAAAATGCGACGTGATAAGAAAATAGAATGTTATTATAGTACTACTATTTCAAATATGCGCTTTGGCTTTACACTTTTACTCTTTTTACGCTTTATACTTTTATTTTTAAATTGACTCACCTAATCTAAATTTAAGCGAAATTATTAATTATTTAACAACAACTCTATATAGATATCTTTAAAATACATTCGGATTTCCGAAGCTTGACGAATATAGCCGAAGCGCATAATTTAAACAGTACACATATAATTTTTTATATTTATAAAGTTTAACTTCTGCATGAATTGCAAACTCACACTTGTAGTTGCTATTAGCTTAATTTAAACAAAAAGAAATAGAAATTAATAACTTTTAGAACAGGATAAAAGCTAGTCGTTAGCGTTACTCTTGTATCACTCGTTAACAAAGACGTGTATTCGTATTAGGCTTCTTTCACACGTACGATAACCACAACCAACACATCATTGATTGACACGTATGACATCCACGCAAATTCGAAGCGACAAAATGTAGTGAAGCAGTGGTTAAGTGTGAATAATGCCGCAGCTTTTATATGTAATTATGTTGTCGTACCTACAAAATATGGACGCGGTTGTGTTGTCGTTGAATCTAAAGAAAAAGGATTGTTGTGTTTGCGATGTAGTCTTTATAAACCCATATCGTAACAGCGGCAAAAGTAGACTGTTTTCTGTTAATAATGCCGCAGCTTTTATATGTAATTATGTTGTCGTACCTACAAAATATGGACGCGGTTCTGTTGTCGTTGAATCTAAAGAAAAAGGATTGTTGTGTTTGCGATGTAGTCTTTATAAACCCATATTGTAACAGCGGCAAAAGTAGACTGTTTTCTGTTAATAATGCCGCTGCTTTTATATGTAATTATGTTGTCGTACCTACAAAATATGGACGCGGTTGTATTGTCGTTGAACCTAAAGAAAAAGAATTGTGTTTGCGATGTAGTCTATATAAACCCATATCGTAACAGCGGCAAAAGTAGACTGTTTTCTGTTTAGAATTCTACAAGAACTTTTAATTTTCAATACAAAATTGCACCCGAACACGTCGTGGTGGTTTTGTGATTGTGGTGTTGTTGTCGTACATGTAAACCAAGCCTTACTTATTCTTTATGTACATAAGACAGTAAAGCGAGTTTAAAATCTGAAGAGGATTATTATTTAAGTAGTAAATACTTAATCTTATTACAAAATGCACAGCAACAAACAATAAAAATTTAACTTATCACTACATAGTATAAAACAAAGTCGCTTCTTCTGTCCCTATGTCTATTTGTACGCCTAAATCTTTAAAACTACGCAACAGATTTTGATGCGGTTTTTTTAATAGGTAAAGTGATTGAAGAGGAAGGTTTATATGTATATTTGATAATCTTGCGAATCCGGGGCGAGCTGCTAGTAATAGATAAATATAAGTTTTTACATCATTTAAAGTTTGAATACTCATAAACATAACGCACCTTACAACAAAGAATAATTAAAATCCACACATAATTTGCATAGTAATCACGAAACAAACATGCAGTCGAATTAAAGTATTCCTCGTTTTTGACGTATTCTTAAATGGCAATAATGGCGTAAATATAAGAAACAATATAAGTAGAGCCAAAAAGAAATTTCATGCAGGACAGATTCGGTTCTCCGCCCTCTCCGGAAAGTGCGTAGGCCGTAGCTTCCTCATCCAATGTATCCATTTACGAATTTTGTTTATTATTTGTGACGAATACTTCCTTCGCGTATTTTTCTGGACAATATTTCTCGTTATTGCTCAGTAATTTTATAGGAATTCGCCAAATAATATTGCCCTATTTCGATGTCAAATGTAATTCGATAAAATTATTTATCAAATTGTCATCATTCAATATGTCTGACAAAGTTTTTTTCCACGATTTGGTTATATATCTCGATCTTATGATATCACACAGCAAAAAAGCACACGGTTCTCATGGTAAGACATATCCATAGCCTATAGAAACCATGAATGTTATGGGTGCGTTACTGTCCTTTGGCCCGGTTGCTAAATAGACAAGACGGCGGTGAAACTCTACTCAAATAAGTTGCTGTATAGCACTCTACATACAGTTCCTATAATCAACAAAAAATAAACTGTCAGTATAACCATTGGTAGTTTGCTTGATAACGAATAGTTGCTCTTAGTTCCACAAAATGTTTCGAGTTTACAATCGAAAACGAACGAACGAATTTAGAAACGAAGTTAGATTTTGTTCTCTCCGTACAAAAAGCAACCATTCGTAAGCAGAATCACTTGTTTCTTGAATATAGGAATCGGGCCTAAAATAGATGCATGCTTCTTACGAGCTATCTGACAAAAGAAATGATGCTATTCACGATATGAAATAAAAAAAAACAGAATAGCATCATCATCATCGACGATGAAGTTCTGTCAATTCGGTCTTAATTATTTTCTTCTTTCTTACAGATAAAATTGATCGTTTTTAGTTAGTCTCGCTAAAACTCGAGAACGGCGAGAATTTTCGTTTTGAATCATTTGAGGAAATATATTAAAGGTACCTAGCAGAAACAACATTTTAAAAAAGTAGGAAAAAAAATATTTTAAGTTTTCCCATACAAACAGAGCAGGTGAACCGAAGTTCACCGGGACAGCTAGTAAGAAACAAAATTATATAGCTAAATATAAATTCGCAAGAGCACATCCTAATTTTTTAAGAGCCGCTTGAACGTTCCAGATTTAAATTTCATAATGTATAAATTGAAGAATTCAGGGTAATTCAAGCCTTTGTTGGAAGCTAACTTTAAGTTGACTATTTACACCAGGAACATGCAAGCGGCCCTATGTTGCAATACAGTTACAAGGAACTTTGTTTCTTTAAATTTAATGGGTTCTGGTCAATTTTGACTGAAATCCATGACTTTTTATTTAAATCGGGTCTACTTACACACAGCAATATGAATCTTAATTAAGATTCAAGTTCGCTTTCGTTTTGTACAGTGCGTCTTCTGTACGTAGTGCTACTTATTCTGTAACAACTAACCAGTTACCAATACCAAACACTGTCTTAAGCAAAAGACAAATTAGGTACATGTTGAATGGAATATCAAGAATAATGGCTCAACGATTGACATAGTCTATCCATAAAATTGTATTTGTATTGTAAATTGTTGGACTTGACTGCATGAGGTCCTGGGTTCGCATCCCGAGTCGGGCAACAAAAAAATTGGGTTTTTCCAATTTTCCAATAAAAAGAAATGTTGCTCGAGATAGGATATGAGCCCAGTTGGCGATAGGCTTGCCACCTATCACATTGTGGGACTTAGTATCTTCGGCTAGTTGTGGGCGCCCTGGTTGTGCCTCTGCCTACCTCTTCGGGGATATGGGCGTGAAGATACTTTGCTTATAAAATTGTATTTGAGAATCAACTGTTCCCGTCTTACTCAAATCATTGTTGTTTATTTACTAGATTAGAGCATTAAAGCGATCCGAAATGAGATCTACTATACTAACGTATAACCTATTTAATACCTAAATATCAATGAGTAAAAAACGACCAAACACCACTTCATGGATAACCATACATGGTTATCCATAAAGCTACACTACTACTGTCGTGTAACACTCCTGACAAAGATCTGATGTCAGGTCATATCAACCTTTCTTTTTGAGAGTCTCGTGTATCACAAAGTCAAAAGAGATGAAATAGAGTCAAATAACAAAGTCAAAAGAGATGAAAGAGAATCAAATTGAATTGGAATGAGTTAGCAATGTTTAGAACAGTCATCAGGTTAGGAGTGTAATCCCCACTAGTTATATAGTTTCGTGGGTTTTTCTATCCTTACACCAAATATCTCATGAATTAGGCCGGGTATTAAGTGCCAAGTCACGTTTACTTCACACCTGCTTAAGGATCCATACTTAGTCAGCCAGAAGAGCCAATCGCCGCACTCCCCTGTTCCATGATTACTATGAAATATTGCGCTCTAAAGTAAACGTCTTAAGCGACAAATCACTATTTCTGACACTACAAAAGTAATTTAAAAAAAGTATAAAAACTGAAACACTTATCTTTTAGGTATAGTACTTATCTATGTTTATGTTGAATCTGGAGTCGATATTTTCATAATTGAAGTAGACAGTTGGGTTTTGCTTTCAAAAAAGGGTTAACTTTTTGTTTTTTTTCTATCGAGCAAAATGAAATAATTCGTGTTTTGGAAACACTAGTCTCATAAAGCATTTTCATGTTAATCTTGTGTATTTTTGTCACCAAGATCTGTGAGTGTTTTGTATGATCAAAACATGATACTGCTAACATATTTTAGCATACAAGGACCTTTAACTTACTCAACCTTCTTTACACACCGACAACACCGTGTGATATGATCGTCTATCTATGATCATGAAATGTCAACTTAGGTAACTTTGGTTACCTACAACCATCGATGTTCGCATTTTATATCTGTAAAGGTTTGTAAAGGCTTACACATTTTCTTCAATACTTTTGTCTTCTGACTCATATTTTTTTCAACTTGTTAGCAGAAAAGTTAGCGTACACTCCTACTCTACAGACCAACTGCTAGGCTCGGGTTCTGTTCTAATCTTTTGTGTGATAAACATCGATGTGTATATCCGGGTCAGCATTTTGTAAAAAATAGAAGGCAAACGAGCAAGTGGGTTAGGTGGGGGTAAAAGTGGTCACCGCCGGCTACCGACATCCGGTAGTGTATCACAAATACGTTGCTGAAAATTTGTAATACTTATTTATAACATGTTATAATCCGGTAACGGTATAAGTATTTTTGTGCGCTAAGTATCAGTGACTAACTCAAGCATGAAATTAGCTTATTTTGGAAGTTACATCAATTTGTGTAATTTGTTGGGGTTATTTATTAACCTAATGTTGCCATTTTGTAGCCGAAATGGCTTTTTCAATTTCACCCCATTACCACAGTATAAATATGGAACAGTGTGGAAATGACCTAAAACTATTCGAAACGGACTCACAAATAAGACATTTAATCGGTTTACGCAGAGCAGAAGCACTGAGTGCAGAGTCAAGACCTTTCTTTTCTTTATTCATTTCTGAGATCTTTTAAAAAAAACCACGAGCGTATTCGTATTTTGCAGGGATTAACCGAAGCCTTAAGATTACCTACTTATATAATTTGCAAACTACGTAGTTTTTGCAACTCGATTCAGTGACGACTATAAAACAGTAAAACCTAAAATAAAAAAATATAAATTAAATGGAGAAAATGTTAAAAAAACAGAACTAAGGGCTGATTTCACCGATCATATTGAGAAACGAGTTTAGTAAAACTAAGTTCAGTGTAAATGAGTTCAATTATCAATTGTGTCCCATGCTTATGGTCTTGCAAGCACTCTTTTAAAATTGACAATACTCTTATCCCCATTCTCTGAGAGTCTATCACGTCAAACAGTTTGAGAATAAAATTTTTACAGTAACCAAAATTACTTTAACAATAAAATTGACATTACTGGCAATGAACTAAACGCGTTTTTACGTTGTTCGCGTTTATATTTGATAGTGAAACCCAGACTTAGTTTCCATACTGTTCTATATTTATACGTGCCATTACTTTGTGCATGTGTATTTATACTTAACGTGTACAGTGCTGGAATAAAACCGAGGCCTGTAGCAAATTTTTTTCGGTTAATCATATTCAATTCAATATTTTCTTAAAGCGTGATACATCAAATATGAAAGGTTTTTGACACGTAAGAAAGTGCTTAGTAAGAACGACCGATCAATGTTTTATTCAAGCTAGCCGTTTATAAAATTGAACCCTTTTTACCCGGGTAGACCTAGGTTGACATATGTCGATCAAATCACTTATGTATGTTTAATCCAAGGCTGGAGTCAAGAGTCTTCAAAGCCCACGTGTTTGTGTAAAAAGAGTAATGAATGTGAAGAAGTTATTTAAATCTGCAAGGACTATGACACTTGGCAATCGATACTCTGCCTATATCGTAAAGAACTTGGCATTAAATGAATCAAGAGTTTTGGCGCAATCGTGATTGAAGACATGCATAATTTTTTCAATATTATTGAATTCTGTGTTTATATTGAGTGAAATTGGTTAATTTTGGTGGGAATTAGAATAATGTTGTTCAGTGAAAGTGCACAAATAAAATAATCATGAAGAAATTAGTGTATTGTCTATTTCTTCATTTCCTCGCTGCCGTAAAATCTCGCTAGATGAGCTTGAGTAACGAAGCCACCGCTTTACTCAAGACTCTGACCTGACATGACTTTGTAGATAGTGACTAATGACTGTATAAGAATTAACTAACATTGGCAAAGTAAGTCGTAAAAAACGATCGAAAGCCATATTTATGAAAGAAGATAAATGAATCAATAGAGATCACATCCCGAAGTCAACAACACACAAACATAGTTCCTTTAAACTCAAAAAGTTTATCACAGTACCTATAAACACCAGAACTTACGTTCACTGTGCCCTATCTGCTTTTAAAATGAACAGAAAATGCGTATTCCTGTTCATAGAATAGAAATTGTTATCGTAACAAGTCTTATTCATTGTCATGTTTTCACATGGGAACTTGTGAAAGGGCATTTTTAAAATGTATCTATAAAATACATTTTAGTTAGGTACTTTCTAAAATATACAAAATTGAATTTCCAGTTCTCTTCCTCATCGCATTACGCCTGAAATGATGGACCAATTTTGTTATACTTTTTTGGAAAGGTTTTGGTAAAAACTTCTAAAATCGCGTCAGGACACGTGACCTGATTCGCGAGACAAATATTCCTAAGACGGCGTAGGGCGGTTGAGCAAATGTTCGTGCTGTCATGTTTGTGTACGATAGCGCAATAAATGAATATTGTATTCTACCACATAAATGATAGTACTTTCATACTGATAATTAAAGCAATTCGTGCAAAATTATTACCTTACCATTTCAAAATATCAAAAATGCACAACATTAATTTTTTAAGTTTTCATTTCTGCCGGTGGTGTCGGTTTTGATGAGAAAACTTCTTAAGTTGCGTTGTACACTTTTTGCGATGGGTCAAAAATGTTATACTCGTATCAAGACGGGTGACATTCTTGCAACATTGGAAATTGTAATCGAGTATGTCATTTTAAGTACTCTTGAACACAATATCGGCGAATTATTAACGTTTAGTTAATGGTAAACAATACACTTTTTTATCGGATTCGCTGAATTTACATGTAACTAAATGTTAATAATTCTATAATGTTGTGTTCAAAAGTACCTAAAATGTCATAATATACGATTCCAATTTTAAATTCGCATGATACCGACATTCAAGAGTAATCTTACTTTTGACTTTATTTTTAAAATAAGAGCATAATGCAATAATTACAGTACAAATGTTTTTACAATTGAGTCAATTACTATGAATTTGATAGTTTAACCCACTATTACTTTTAACCTAGACGTTTTTAATTCTAAACTAGCTGTCCCGGTGAACTTTTTTTCTCCCGTGCTTGTTTGTACTCGTAAGCGAAAACTTAAAATGTTATTTTTCCTAGTTTCATCCCAGTTCTTTATTTTCTTATCTGTTAAATCTTCTCTGGACTTGCAGAACTAACTAAAGAAAAAAATTTAGCTAAATTGGTCCAACTACTCTCGTGTGTTAGCGAGACAAACGAACAGCATTTGATTTTTATATACAAGATTTTTAAAAGTCAATTAAAAAATAATTTGTGGTTCTATGAGTAAAAAATATTAAAAATGATCAAACACAGACTTTTTGGGGACTAATAGAAAATGGCGTTTTATTTCAAAATATTGTACTACTATACTTACATTTATTCAGAGGAATGGTTTGAGGAAAATAGGGTCACGTATCTACGATGGTAAATTGGGAAACTCAAGATATTTCAGAGGCTCAAGGACAAGACCATCATAAATCATTGACTTAAGCACCAATAAATCATACTGCAGTCTATCTGCATCTTCATAGGTCAGCTCAAATTGCTCAGACTGTTTTTTTAGTATTCTCGTCAGCGCTTAATAAAATTTACTTTACAATATCAAACTTAAGCTAAGTTTCAAACTTGATGATAATATGAATGATCTAAAAAGCGAAACCAGTAGGTAGTATACTAAAAAAAATGAAGTATAGTGATACGTAAAACAGCAAAAGTGTTTTTCTTTTAAAATATATGAATGTGGAAGGTATTGTCTTTTTCGGGTATACGAAGAACATCATTAAAAATACCGAAAAAATAATGAAACTAAAAAAAGTGGAAAAAACGATCTTTAGATGAGATTTTTTCGATTTAGAGTACGATAAACGTTGCAAAACTCATTCAATATAACGACATAAATAATTATTTCAAAAATAAAAAAGTCACTTTTTAATAAGCTAACCTATAAAGTAGAAAATAAGAAAATAACCCTGACCGACGCTGCGTAAATGGAAAACATCTTTGTGTTTGTTGAGGATTATACCTCGCTAACGTTAACCTGCGACTAAACAAGCGTAGAATACGACTATTATACAAATATTCACCCGGCCTTACAACCTTTTGGTTTTCAAGCTATTGCATAGCTTTGCTTAGCTTAGAATCCAGAAATGTAGTAACGAAAATAACCTAACACCCCATCACACCACCATCTATTGATGAATAGCAGAACTTTTAATGACTTTTTGAAATATAAAGCTTGTCTCTTTAGTTCAGCAACTCGCCTCTAGGTGGCATTTGTAGTAACGGCGTTACTGCGCATGTGTAACCCACCTCTCCGCTCCGCAATCTGGTGACTCATGCCTGTTTATGCAATAGCTTTACCGCGGCAGTCTCCGAGTGCCACACGTCTTTTTTTCAAATATATATTAAATTTAGAACGCGGGTCTTGAATTATACGCAAAATCAATCCAGCGGTTAAACCGTGAAAACGTAACAGACAGAAAGAAAGACTTTACATATAGATAAGAATAGATTTAACAGCCCGACCTCCACTTATATAGCTACAAATAAACCTTTCAAAACTTAACCCCTATTCTGCCTAGCATATATAACCATGATAATGGCGGATAGTCATGACAAATTAAAATTATTTTCGACTGTAGGTACACCGGATTATGTTTAGAAAATATCGCCATGGTAATAAATTACTATTGTCCAAACAGCGTGCGCTCCGGTATCGCTATTACAATAAATTACAAGACCCAGAAACGACGCGGTCGCCTCTTTCCTTTCAATTCTATTTTGTCACAGTGACTAACAAAGTAATTTCGTTTTTATTGAATACTAGATTTTTTGTCGCAGTGAGTAACAAGTTATTTTTTTTTTAATTTTGGTTGTAGGCATAAGCATTTGCCATTAGTAAAGTATAACTAATGTCCATTAAGTTGTCACCAGATATCGAAAAATCGGGCTTAAATTATTCGAAGTCTATACATTTATAAAAAAAAACAGAATTAAATAGTTTTGTATGTAATAATCTGTGCATGAAATATTTTTTTATTGAAACAGAACCCCAATCGTGAGTGATTTTGTATGTTTTTCAGTTCACTTTTAGTAATACAAGCCAGTAAACGAATTTTTGTTAAATTTTGTTTAGTAGTAGCTTATAGCCCGGGTCAACATTTAAGATAACTTTTACTACGGTGAGATCTTTCGTTTTCGTTACTAATCACGAAAAGTAAAACATCTTCCCCCGTGTTGGTCCGGGCTCGTTTGCAGAATAGACCTTCCTGCAGGGCGGCTCGTAAAAGGCGAGCATAGGCTTAACGTCACTAACACCGTGACATCTGACTAGGTGGTAGAGTTTCGCAGCGACTCACCCGGATTGGTACCACCGTCTTACCTATTCCTGCCGCCATAAGATCATGACGTGTTCCGGTTTAGAGGGTAAGATAGCCCGCAAGTTTACTTTTGCTCGAGGCCTAACATCTCGGCCTCAGGTTGGCAACGCACCATTACCACCTTTGATGTCTCTAGGCGGCTTGAATTTCTTACCATCAGGAAATCCATCTGCGTATAAAATACTACTTTTATCTTATACTACGTGCAAAATAAATTCCCATTTCCTGCGGTCATCGGACCACTTGCTAACGGATGAACCAATTATTACCAATTCTTTATTTTTGTGTTAGTCATTGTGAGGAGAAGGTTCATTTGACGAATAAATCAATATCCATATTTAAAAAAGGAATATGCTAACTAATATGTTAAAAAATGTACATAAAGTATATTTTCTACTGTCTTATTAGCTAAGGGTTTGGTTAACGATTTAGGGGATGTATTGCCACCAAACGTCCACATGGTATTAGTATCGATATTTATGGGTTATGTGCTTATTAAATTTATTTTATTATTTTTATGTTACAAGATAGCTAATAAACAAATGATTATTCTGATAATAAAAAAGAACCTTCGTCTATAGATATCATAGATATTACTGTAGCGGTTAGGTAGAAATATTTTATTGCAAGGATTGTGGTCCACGGGTGAAAATTTACCGGCTAGCCACAGATTATACCCCTATACGGCTAGCCTTAGCCCTCCAGCGCGGAATATGATATCAACGAAAACTGATTTTAAATAAGCAGAAATAGGCAACGCGGTAGTCAATTACTAGGTGACTCCACTTGTGGGCGACGGGGTCATCACATCCCTAGATCGAGAGAGTTTTTTTTCATATTTTTACGTAGCTATATGTACTTGACTAACACATAAATCACGATTTATTATCAAATAAAACTTGCTAAGATATCGCCGTAACTATAACTAAGATCTAGAATTATCGAATTTTTGGTCTAACGGTCCGATGACGCAATTGACCTCACAAGGTCCTGGGTTCGAGTGTAAGGTCACGCAACAAGAAAGGTGTGTTTTTTTAAAAAAACATATTTGCATATGTACTTGGTTGTCCAAAGGCTCGCCACCTCAGTATCACATTAGGGGCTGACTTAAAGTCTTCAGCTCATCGTGGGTACCTTGGTTTGGTAGGGGCACACCCCTGCCGAACCTGTTGGGGTGTATACGGGAGTAAAAATACTTGTGTCCTTTTGTAGAACAAGAAAAAAACTTTCCTTTTTAAATTTATTACTTTTAACGAATACCTCTTGTTTTAATTCCATAACCATTTGCCCTTTACCTTAACACTTTTATTACGGCCTTCGATTACGGTCTCCTAACTCCCTCTCTTTCTTTATCCTTACGTCGCACTTCCGTTTAAATCCATTTAACATTCAGACTTTGGATCCTCCTCCCTCCCCATGCAAAGTAACCTCCTCGTAAATTCTCCTTTAAGGGGCATACCGACAATAAGTTCTTACTGACTGTAGCAAATGATATTATTCAATATTATTAGCGAATAATATTTTTCAATATTACTCGCATTTATTGATAAAAATATGTACTTAGTTTTAAATTTTCCCCGTGTTGGTCCGGGCTTTTTTGCAGAATAGACCATCTGCCTTTCTTGCCAGGCAGCTCGTAAAAGGCGAGCATAGGTTTATCATCACTAACACCGTGACATCTGACTAGGTGGTAGAGTTTCGCAGCGACTCACCCGGATTGGTACCACCGCCTTACCTATTCCTGCTGCCATAATGTCAAAACGTGTTCCGGTCCGGAAGGTAAGGTAGCCGGTAAACATACTTTTGCTCGAGGCCTAACATCTTGACCTCAGGTTGTCAACGCACCATTAACACCTTTGGTGTCTCTAGGCGGCGTGAATTTCTTACCATCAGGAAATCCGCCTGCTTGTTTGCCTTCCTATAACATAAAAAAAAATTTTTGATAAGCTAACTTATAAAGAGAATGATTTCTTTAATTCCTTTTAGGTTTTTACGAGATTACATGCTCAATGGATGGATTTTCATGTTTTATTTCGAAAGTTAAATTATGAGTCAGCAGTTCTCCTAAGCCCAATACTTTTTGTATAACCCGATTATCTATATCAGGGGTGGGCAAAATACGGCCCGCGAGCCGGATCCGGCCCTTAAGAGGTTTTAATCCGGCCCGCCACTAGATTTTTTGTAACTTACCGGCCCGCGGTCAAAAGAATTTGCCCACCCCTGATCTATATCATAATATTATTACGTGAAACAAAGACTTTGGACCGCTTTGAAAATTTCGGGGACGGAGGAGTATGAAATTTTGGAACACTTTTAGCTTTTGTATTGGAGTAGTGCAGGATGTTAATATTTTTTAATAATGTGCATTAAATCAATAAATAAAACATTACATACACTACCATACATTTGATAGATACACACAAGTAAAAATATTAATAATCATAAAGATCACAGTTGGCGTACAAACTATGTTCATAATGTTTGGAAACAAAGTACTTAGTTGGTCATGATAAATGAAGATGGCGTTCTTACCAAAGATATTATTAACAATAGAACCTTGTTCATGTTTGAACATTAGATTTTAATCAATTACATTGAAAATGCAATCAACAACTTCTAATTAAAATTTAATATGGTCGATTTTTGACCAATGGGTGACCAATGAATTCCCATTATGGGTGGCCATCGCATCACGCCTGAATTGGTTATTGTTGGGAAAAGGATCATACGTAGAGAAAACTCCGGGAAAACTGCTGGGAAAGTGGGAAAACCACTCTTCAATTTTATCCATATATGTTATTATCAGTAGGTGTTGATGTGAAGCGATACAAAGTTCACCGGATTAGCTAGTAGGCTAATGAAAATAGAGATTACTATTTGCAGTACCTACCTATTACAGTGCTCAAATATTTAAGTCTTAAAAACAAGTTGACTTAATAATCGCTTATAAAAACCTACTTTTACCAATTTATTATTTTTTTTTAATTTTGTTAATTAACCAGTGTATTAACTGATTAAACTGAATTTTTGAGTATACTTTTAGTTCCAATAATTGATTATAAATCAAAATCAATCAATAATTGTTCAACACAAAGAGGACATAATAATGTTGTCGATACAAAATGGCCACCGCAGCATATTGGCCAATTAAATATTTTTTTAATGAAAATTATTGTTTTTAAAATTGTTTATAATCACCCTAGTATGTTAACCAAAATGCCATTTCAGTACAATTTTATTACAATCAATTTTGCACTGCGTCTTCCTTACATTATTTTTTTGCAGTAATAACGTTATCCTCAGAAAAAGATTCTGAAGAAATAGTATGATATTTAAAACAGGGCAACGACTGCTATGTCAGTAAATAAACATTTATATAAAAAGGAGTCATATTTCTTACAACACTTTTATTTAACCGATTTAAAAAGATACAGTGTAAACTCCATGTAACGTCACTCGATTTAACGACAAACTCTTTAAAGCGTTGAAATCAATTGGCTTTAGTTGGTTTAACTTGTATTCCATACAATGATACACTCTATATAACATTACACCCACTCTCAATAACGACAACAATTGAGTAAGGAAAAGTACCTTTTAAGTTGCTAAAATTAGTAAAAACTGCGCATCTGTGCACGTTCTTTTGTCTCTTTATTATTCTAGCCCGCAATAAACTCGACTGTCGGCATCATGCTTACGGAACTTTCTAAGAAATTCGTTCTTTTGTTTACAAATTGGAATTGCTTGCACGTGTAGACTGCTTGACGATGCCGAATAAGTAGGAGTCATGGATTACAACGCTATCATATTTTTAGTTGCTCACAAACTTTCAAACTGTAAACATGGCTAGTAAAAGAAAATCACTGTGTATTGACGAAAAAGTTTTACTGATACGCGCTATAGAAACGGGAGAGAAGATAAGTGATGTTGGCAAACGCTTTGGATTTAGTCGCTCTACCGTGTCCACAATATGGAAAAATAAAGAAAAAATTCTCCAAGCTGAGGGCGAGGGAAAATCCTCCAAAAAATTAAAGAAACCTAAATACGAAGACTTGGATCAAGCTATACTATCATGGTTTCATCGACAACGCCAGAATAATATGCCTATCTCGGGACCACTCGTGAAAGCTAAGGCGGAGAATTTTGCTGAAGAACTTGGTTTAACTTCTTTCAAAGCATCAGAAGGATGGCTCGGAAAATTCAAGCAACGTCATCATATCAACTATGGTAAAATAAGTGGCGAAGCACGAAGTGTTGATACGAATGTGACTCATGATTGGATTACTAGAGTGTGGTCAAAATTCATTGAAAAATACGCGCCAAGTGACATTTTTAATGCTGATGAAGCAGGAATTTTCTATAAGTTGACTCCAGATAAAACTCTGAAGTTTAAAGGGGAAAAGTGTGTAGGAGGAAAGCTTTCCAAGGAACGTATTACGGTGCTTGTGGCTGCTAAAATGGATGGCACAGAAAAAAGAAAGCTAATGGTAATAGGCAAATCGAAAAATCCGCGCTGTTTTAAGAACATTAAAAAATTGCCAGTGACGTATAAAGCTAATAAATCAGCTTGGATGACCAGTCAACTTTTTGAAGAAGAAGTGCGAAAGTGGGACGCAGAATTAAAGGGACGAAAAATTTTACTTCTTGTTGACAACTGCCCCGCCCACCCGTTTATATCAAACCTTCAAAACATAGAGTTGGCATTTCTTCCTCCAAATACGACTAGTATCTTACAGCCAATGGACCAGAGTGTGATTAAAAGCCTCAAGGGTCACTACAGAAGGAAATTATTGATGGAGCTAGTCGAATCTGAAGGTAAAACTTCTGTTACTATGCTGCACGCAGTAAACTTTTTATCTAAAGCCTGGGAAGATGTGACGCCCACAACTATAAAGCACTCTTTTCGACATGCTGAACTTTGTACCAATTCTACGATTGATGAGGTGGAAACAAAACTTGAGTTTGATAGCGACGACGATCTTCCATTAACTGAGTGATCAGTCCTACATCGAAGTAGACAACGGCCTGCTTACAACGGCTTCACTCACAGACATAGAAATTCTGGATTCAGTAAGAAAAACTTAGGTTCAGGTTCAAGAACAAGGAGATGAAGAAGATGAGATGGACGAGCTTGAGCCTCCACCGAGCGTTAAAGAAGCTCTGAAAGCAGCTAAATTATTGGAAAATTACTTCCTTTATCAGCAAGATGCCTCAATATCACAAGATATGAATAAAATAATAAAAAAATACAACAAAATTACTGGTGCAGCAAAAGGCGTCAGACAAAAATAACAGAGTAAGCGTTCAAATAAATTTTTTTTTGTAAATACATAACTTCTAACACTAGACTAAAATACGTTTTTTTTCGAATC
This sequence comes from Calephelis nemesis, assembly GCA_002245505.1. Taxonomy (NCBI): domain Eukaryota; kingdom Metazoa; phylum Arthropoda; class Insecta; order Lepidoptera; family Riodinidae; genus Calephelis; species Calephelis nemesis. Next base: position 669,703 of record NJDD01000506.1, read on the forward strand.
CTGATTTTCCTTTCTCTCCATTTAACGACCACTCTCTATAACACCATAAAATGCATAGTCCGTTCAGTGTCGTTATATAGAGTTTACACTGTATTTAGTGTTTTGTAGGTAAATAATATATAACAAGCGAAGTAAAACTAAAAGAAACAATTATTTCATTAGTACTTGACGTTTTGATCATATTTTTCGTATTCGTTATAATTACAGTTGACTTGCATAGAAGTTTTGGCGTCATCGAGAGAAAAGATGGTCGAAGTTTTTGAAGTTATACCTACTTCTTTTGGCGCGTTAGGAAAAAATGATGAGGGTAAATTTTTACAATACGCGCGGACACCGTCACGAAAAACCGACATGATGAAGTTAGCTATAGATAACATTTTAGTTTTTATTAAATATTAAATATACTTTATTTAACTAAATAATGCATTATAATAAAACTTTTAATGTATTAAATACCTTTTTTGTATGGTTAGTGTCATTTTGTCTACAAATGTAAAATAAGGCAAAAGATAATTTTTTTAAAAAGATTTTTATCTTATTAAGCCGAAGAAGTATAACTTCTAACGCGTGTACATAAGTACACACACAATTTTTTTCGTAATTATTGAATTGCGTGTTTATATTGAGTAAAATTAGTAAATTTTAGTAGTATTTTGTACAAATTTGTTCGGGTAATATGCACAAATGAAATAATGGAGAAATTTTGTATCGTGTATTGCCTCATTCCCGCCAAATTTAATTAAATGTTTTTGAGTAAGGAGGCCACCGCTTTACCCAAAACCCTGATATGACAACTAATGACTAATTTTGAATAATTTAAACCCGTTTTTGTTGTATCAGCAAAACTTGGTGGAAATTTTACCTGGTTTCATGGCAAATGTTAACGCCAATGCCAAAAACTGAAAAAAGTATCTGTCACTTTACCTATTTTGTATTATTTCGGTGATTCAGATTGGCTAGGATAATTTTATAGTCAGTATAAAAACAACAACAGCAATAAAACGTTGACGAATTAACATATAAATGAGATGGGGTGTCGGTAGGCGCTACCAATAACCCCACCACCTAACCACGGCCGCTTACTGCTCATAATTTAGCCTATTCTGTTTAATATGTCTGTCGCAATGCATTACGTTATTTCACAAATTACTTTGCCTTTACACCATTTAACTTTAGGAAGTTTATTTGTAACAAATTAAAATCTATACATATAATGAATCTGTAGAAAGGTCAATTCTGTACATTGAAAATATTGAAAAATAAATAGCAGGGGGTGTTACTGGATCGATACCAAACCCAAATATGTGATTAAAACAATTTTTGTCTGTCTGTCTGTCTGTATGTTCAGGCATCACGTGAAAACTAACGGTTCGATTTCGATGAAACTTGGTATAATTATAGCTTATTATCCTGGGCATAAAATGGGATACTTGTTATCCTGGAAAAATACGTAGAAAAAAAATAAATCTTAATTTGTCAGTTTTAGACCGACATCCGCGCGGACGGAGTCGCGGGCGGAAGCTAGTAATTTAACAAAATCTAAATATAATAAAAAAAATGTTGCTCTGGATTGGATAAGTGCCCGGTTGGCGATAGGCTTGTCTATCACATTGTGGGACTTAGTGTTTTCGGCTAGTCGTTGGTGCCCTGGTTTTGCCTCTGCCAACCCATTCGGAGAAGTGGGCGTGAAGATACTTTTTTATAAATATAATTTGTATCGTTACATATTCGATTACCGCAATGCTTTATCATTATAAAAGACCCCTAAAAAGAAGATCAAATCAATCCGACTGCTTGTTTTTATTA
>NJDD01000506.1:676966-699985 GCA_002245505.1 Calephelis nemesis
GGCATATATCACGCAATTTTTTTTGCTTCAATCACAAGAAAAATATGCTATTTTGATCTATTTCTTCCATACTTAAGATTTAATCTTAAGCGTAATCGTAATACGATAAAGACCATTTACTAATTCTTTAAAAAGAAAATAATTTCATTCATTTTTGCTGTAAAAATCCAATACGTTTAAATAAGAAACCCACATTCTGAAAAATCTCACGTAAGATTGGGAAAAGGGGGCAGGGGGTTGAATAAAATCTGACGACATCTCACCAGGGGGGAGGGAGGGTCAAAAAATGTAAAAAAACATCTCACGTAATTTATGGACGCCCCCTTATACGATTACAAATTGAAACTTATATGCTGTTTATAAATGTATAAACAGTTTTATTCCATTCAAGAATAATCGATTTAATGTTGAATATTTGATAGTGAATATTTAATGTAGTAATATTTTTCTTGCATAATTCTATGCTTGTCCCAACGTTATTTTATAGAAGCGAGAGTTAAGTATGACAGAAAAAGCATGAAAGAAGGATAAATGCGATCGAAATGATAAATAGGTGCCGTAGTTGTATCAATGCCTACGTTTTCGGGGATAAGGGCATGAAGATACTTTTTTAATTTTTACTATGAAAAAACCCATTCTCTGGTTCACTTTCCATAAACAACAGTACCACCACATAGACTATGAAAAGGCTGTGAAGTATTTCCAGTTCACCGATTCCATACAGATCTTTATAAATAGCCTACAACCTAAAACTTGAGATGGTTATCTCAGATTACAGAATACAAAAACTGAGACAATAAGGGCGGATTATTTCAGCTCGCTTGTCAACGTCAAATACTCTTGTCAAAATTAACGATAACGAGAAGTTTAACGTACGTCAATTAATTAAACGACGTTTCAAGTTCCAGTGTAGTTAATGTCGATGTCTTCTTAGAATCTATGAAACTTAAAGATTTGACGTTAACAAGCTTCTTAGTTCTTGGTTACTGAGAACTTATAGTCTAAGATCCATACCTAAGTCCACCTTTACTGATCTAATAATGGAATGAAACGTTTACAATGAACAAGACGACCCGGTGAACTTCGTATCGCTTAACGTTAACAGCTTCTAACAGTTAGTAAGAATTTAAGCATATAGGAATTTGGGAAATATTAACGTACTCTTTTCCCATTTTTCCTTTTTCCTCGTGTCTTATTGGTTTTTCTTTTTGTAAGAACCTCCTTTTGCCCACAAACAATACAATAAAAAATAATAAACAAAATGATGTATCCGTTCAGGAATGATGCGATGACCACGCGAAATGGGGATTCATTTTGGTATAGTATATTAAAAATGGTATATATTAAAAATGGTTGCCGAAAAGTCTTGAACAGAAAAAAAATATCAACAGACCGTATGTCGATAGATTGGATAATAAAAAAAATCAATACGTGTGCTGTTTTATTTTCAAACACTTTGACATAGGGTTAATTCTACAAAAATAAAATATTAAAAAAAATTGACAATAAACTGTCGAAAATTGTTATGAAACCCATTTTCATATTGTTTCTAATGTACTAAATTTATTATAAAATATGTTTCATTCTATTATCAGCTCGGTGTAGGCCGTTGTCAGAGCCCTTACCATGAGTTTACGGCCTTTTTTTTTTTTAACGAGTGAAAATCCTCATGGATACCCGTCACTTCCAACGAAACTGGACTTCTACCGGCTAAAACCACTCGGTGACCGCCCTCTGTGCGTATCGGGTGACTGCGGGATCTCCGAAGAACGCACCGCTATTACCCTTACACATGCCCGTAGGCTCATCCGCTCAGAAACCCCCTTCTGATGCCACCACTTTGACGACAGCAGCATGGGGTCACACCATGCTATGCTGCCTCACGTCCCGGGCTGCTTTTTGAGCCAACTGACACCCCGATCAGTTGACTCACAGCCCCAACCCTCTTTTAGTCGCCTCTTACGACAGGCAGAGGATACCGTAGCCCTATTCGTCGCCCGGTACTACAGGGCCCATGAGTTTACGGCCTGTCAAGTTGTCGCTACCGTCTCTGTAAATTATTTGTATGAAAACTTTGAACAGCGCCTCCTATTGGTAGCTGTGAGAAACACATTTTTAGACCAAAAGTGTCATAGATTTCGACACGTTACTTACTGAACGTAATCTATACAAACTCATGGTAAAGGCTCAGTTCGGATCCTCTACTATTCGAATTTATTCATACATTCTTTACTATCGTATTCCTAAACTTGATTGTTAACGTCAAGATCATACCATGTCTCTAATTTCGTATAACTTCAGCAATTATAATTATGTTTAAACTTATAGTAATTTAAGCACATTAAAACTATGATAAACCAATTGGAACTTTATTACCACTTTTTGGTTAAACAAATCATATTTATTTCCAAATGTAGACAATGATTACAACAAAGTTTATTTATTATTAGCCATTACTCACAAACCACCATATGAATTTTATCACAACCTCATAACCATGAAACACCTTCATAAAATAAATATCCCTAGACAAGTCACACAAACTGAATCTAACCCCAAAGTAACCAAATTATATGCTTGTATTATGGGTGTTAGCCAACGATTCTGATACAAAGAAATACTTAAATAGATACAGAAATGCAGACATCTATATGCTCATCACATAAATGCTTGCCCCCGTCGGGAATCGAACCCAACACTCGCGGTTGGTCGATGTTGTTAGGCGTGTACGCTAGCCACTCGACCAACCTTAGGCCAGGATGATGGGCCTCGAGTAAAAGTCAGTTTACCGGCTACCTTATCCTCCGAACCCTCTATTCTATAATCTTAGAAAATGTCTCAAAGGTCTTTCATTCGACTCTATTAAGCTCTTTCTCGGGATTCACAAAACCATATAAAAAACTTTCGGCATCACAGCTAAACGCTTCTCTATGATCTTGTTGAGCGAAAACACTGATATACACACATCCTTAAGAATTATACCGGTGTCCTGAGCGTTCACGGAATTCTATCGGACTTTCATCCTCCATTCGACTGTTTTTCCGTAGACTTACCAAACTGGAACTTTAACTGATCTTATTAAGCTGAGGGCTCTAATACTGGATCAGTCAATATATATAATAGTTCTTGCCTTTATAAAAACACGAATACTGCATGCCTCCGGTCTTCGGGTACTCTACCGGCTCTCAAATATTTATTACAATGAACCTAGAAAGAGCCTCGAATACCGAATCGAACCACCAGGCACCAAGTCATCTACAAGCATTTCACAGCCTTACCATTTCATACTTTTAGTTGCCAATATCATTTTGCTACATGCTTCCACTATTTCAGAGTCATATGAATACTCAAACTTAGAGGAGGCATCCTGGGCATATTTATTCCTGTCACCAGAAAAACAGTTGCTATTTTCAATATGTATCCAAAATCATTGTTTGCATCTACTGCTCTTATTACAGCTACCACTATAATTTCTATTCTTCATATACAAGTCCAACTCCCACTTGGACACTTTATTTTTAGCTTTAATGTTTTCGCGTCACCTTTAACAAGTTCAATGAAACCAAACGTGACATGAATTAAGCAAATTGTTTCTTGAAATATGGAAATTAAGTTTATTTTTGCATTACCAACTTAAGGTATTGTGCGTCACTGGCAAGATATTACGCAACTGACGCCCAGTTTCATCTTACTGAGAAGCATTTGAATATACAAACAATTAATGCGAAGGTGTACTTGTTTGTCCTCCTTTTTAACCCCCGACGATAAAAGGGGGTGTTATACGTTTGACGTGTCTAAGCATTTGTGAGTTTGTTCGATTTCGTCTTTTGTTTCAAATGTGACGCGTCCGAGATGGTTTTAGCAACGTTATATAAAACTTTTGTCGGATGTTATTGAACATTTTCTATTTCAAAATATTTAGCAAATGACGGCAGTTTCATCATAGTGAGAAGCATTTTAATATACAAACAATTGATGCGAAGATGTACTTTTTTGTCCTCCTTTTTAAACCCCGACGATAAAAAGGGGGTTAAACGTGTCCAAGCATTTGTGAGTTTGTTCGATTTCGTCTTTTGTTTCAACTGTGACGCGATTAAGATGGTTCTTAGCTACGTTAAATAAAGGTGGCCGGTGTTATTTAACCTTTTGGATTACAAGATGATAATCATAATAGTCGTAGTTGAAAATACCATAAGACTGCATTTCTACTAGAGATGTGCAAGGATGCGTAGCGAGGGATGTGTTTGTAAAGACCCAATAGAGCTGTGGTGATTGAGACGAGGTAAATTAAGCGATTCTCTTGGTTCCTAACAAACACATCCTCGCTACCCATCCTCGCACATCTATGGTAGAAACGCAGCCTTATGATTTTAGCTTGAAAATAGATTAAGACTGCGCCAAATAAAAAGGTGTTAGCGAACTGCTTTTGTTAAAGAGTATTTCCCTATCCCTTGTATCCCTTGGCGAACTGATTGGTGGCGCACCGAAAAAAGCCGCTATCGGCGCCATCATGGTAATTTTGTAGGAAGAATTCCAGGTGCATTTCTAAAGAAATGTTTTGAATTTTGGGCTACATTATGAAAATCAAAAACGATTTGTTTAAAGCTATATCATATTTGAAAAAATATAAATACAATTTTTTTCTGTGGAAAATACATGAAATCACTTAAAAGCCTGCCGCGTTTTGGAACATATTGTAAACTCAAGGGAGCCCATTAAAAAAACTAAAATGTTTTATGAAATGTACTTACAAATACTGTCGTTATATTATACACTACATACATAAATATTTTCACGCCAAGTCCTTTAAAGGGTAGGCAGAGGGTATCTAGTGCCAAACAACCCGATCCTAACAAACCTATCTGGCTTCCTTCACATTCATTACCCCTTTTATACAAGAAGTAAGAGTAGTTGCAAAATTTGAAGAATGCTGTAATAAATAAAGAAACCGATTTGACAGATGTCAAACAGAACAGATGACAGCTGCATCAGCTACACCCATTGACCTCTAAGTATATGGACACGAAATACCTACTAAATATTACTGCCATTTTGACATTATAAGGCTGTCCAGAAAAAGTAGAATACCGATATCGATACATTATTTATTAGTGACGATTGCTAGTTAAGCTTAGGCAAATAGATAAGAATGATTATTTACTTACCGAAAGAAATCGCAACTATCCCCTTACTTAATTTGTGCTACTCCAATGGGCTTATACCTACATAGAGAAATGTAATTAAACGAAAGAAAGAATATTTGTTTACTTTTCGCGAGCACGTTTTTTTTGACGTTGTTACATTGTGGCGTGCAAATATGTTTATTCTTTTATAAGTTAACTCTTTGTATTTATTACAAGATTCATTTTCATTACAAAAAAAAAATTGATCAGATTACATTCAAACCACTTTCTTTACTTTTAAGTGAGCACTTGAAAGAATTCTTATTCGGCTAGACTGTAATTGATATTTACAGTGGCAGCGGTATACATTCTTATCTTGTCCAAATATTCTTGTCCGGGAACGTAAAATAAAATATCGACAATTGTAATAGTACATCACTATAAAAATTTAACACTAAATATGGATTCTTGGCAAACATGAGAACTGTCATGACGTCACTTTAAATCGACGCCAAAATTAGCATAGACAAAAATGTTGTTATCTCTTTGTGCGTACATAATATCAACATTTGTTAAAAGAGACAAACAGGTGTTGGTAAGTTATATGTCGATTCAAACGGTATTTATACAACTAAATTTGCTTTAGAACATTGTTGCACTTTATTTTTTTTTATGATATATAAAATAGACTAATTATAGGACTAAGACTATATTAATACATACTTTAACACAGAAACATATATAAAATATTTAGTTATACAACTTAAATCTATATATTAATACGTGAAGCACAAACTTTGGACCTATTTTTACGAAAATTGCGCTGACGGAGGAGCATAAAAAGCCAAAGGCAAACAAGCAGACGGATTTCCTGATGATAAGAAATTCACGCCGCCTAGAGACACCAAAGGTGGTAATGGTGCGTTGCCAACCTGGGGCCGGGGTGTTAGGCCTCGAGCAAAAGTAAGTTTACCGGCTACCTTACCCTCCGAACCGAAACACGTCATGACATTATGGCGGCAGGAATAGGTAAGGCGGTGGTACCAATCCGAGCGAGTCGCTACTAAACTCTACCACCTAGTCAGAATTCACGGTGTTAGTGACGGTGAGCCTTTGCTCGCCTTTTACGCCTTGCCTGGCAAGGAAGGCAGATGGTCTATTCTACAAAGGAGCCCGGACCAACACGAGGACAACTTTCGAGGACTTCTTTATATATTCCTATTTCTATGGGTGAAAGAGACATGAGAATGCCAAATAAATTAACCGATTTGACAGTTGTCAAACAACACAGATGACAGCTGCATCAGCTACACCTAATATCTAATCTGTGAGCTACACCATAGTTGTCACAGTGGCAACCATAAAGATTAAAAACCGCCTAAAAACTTTTTAGCTGTGTAAGAATGAACTCCTTTATTTTGTTTAACCATATTAGTACCATTTTCCTCTTCAATCCTATTAACGACGATTTCGTCCAGAGATATAACTGTAATCCTTTATGCACTCTGCCACAGTTTTTTTGGCACTGAAACTTAGTGTCTGGAGTGACTGCTCCGTTTGCCCTATGGCAGAGCCGGCCCTGGACATAAGTGCATTAAAACTTTACTGTACTCACAAACTATATTCCTTACCAAAATAGAGACTATCGCCCCATGAATACTTAATGAACACAGACACAAGGTAGACCAAAGCCCACGCCTTTACTATAAACAGGAAATTTAAACTTTATTCATTAAAATGAAACCAAAATTGATTTATGGGGATTCAGTGATTCGACATGTTTATTTTAAACTCCATTGTTTTTGGCTTTCAATATTATCCACATCCATCAAACTATTATAGTGTTGGTATTATTTATTGACATCTTTTCATTAATCAATTGGTAAAGTTGGTAGATTTGTCAAACTATTTATTACTATTTTTAGGATGGATATTTATATAGGATATTTTCATTAAACTTCGCCTCTGTGGTCTAGCGGTTCATTTGTTGGACTTGAGGTCCCGAGTTAGAATCCCGGGTCGGGCAACAAAAAGAAAATTGGGATTTTAAAATTTTAGGGGACTGTTTTGTATGAAAACAGTCCCATAAGTAACGTTAAAAGGTCCCCTAAAATATAGGGGCTCTTGGTGAAATCGGGCCTTAGTGTCTTGGGCTAGTCGTAGGTGTCCTGGTTATGCCTCTGTCCAACCCTTCGGGGATATGGGCGTGATTTTTTTTTAATGTTATAGAATAAGTGTATGTTATTTTTTGTTTGTTTGTTGTATTTTATTACATAGCTCATCGAATTACTAACCGATTTGTATTATTATTTTTTGGAAAGGTAGTTCCGAGGCGGTAACATTTTTTTATTATGAGTAGTTGTTGAGTTATACTCAATAAGGACATACATTTTCGTATACCTTGACGACATCATCGATCGACGTTCATAATGCTCGGAGTAGCACTAGTAGCCGAGGTCATAGTGAGATATTGTTAAAACTTATATGCGATGATCTAGAAATTATTTGCTAGTAGCTGTCCCGGCGAGCTTTATTCCGCCCGCATCGTTGGTGTTTATATTATAAATAAACCGCTTTATTTATTATAATTTAAATGTTACCTATTTCTAATTAAATTATATTACTTTATTATTGTTGTGGACACAAAACCTTAATTGAGGGCTAAACTTTTTTTAAATAAAACAAACTGCCATCAAGCACATGACGCTCCTGATTATAAAAGACAATCGCGATAGTTGTAGGTACGCTGATGTCCTGTTTTAGGGTGGTAGGTAGGCCTATAGTACAAGTATAAGGGCTACCCTACACTCAGGTCCGTAACATAAAATATATATGGCGTCAACATAGAGAAGGTAACTACCCCGCTAATCCTACATTTTGGAGAATGTTTAAAAAAGGGCAAAAACTAGGAGGATAAGGAAAGACACTGACCTTCTCTTGGAATAAAGCTAGGAGAAGAAATCTATATTCCTTAAACCGATTTTTCAATTTAGAGGACCCAGGCCAAGTAAGAGAACCATGAATGACTTAAGTGTTTTTTAAATAAGAGTTCAGCGAATGAGCTCACGGGTCTTCTTATGACAAGAGACAAACATGGCCGATAGATATCATAGATGTTATAGGTGCATAAATGTACTGTGGCAGGAATGTTACAAGTCTATCGGCTATCCTACAAGAAACATGACAAGAATCAATATCCCTACCCAGGCAAGGTGTTGCACAGTACTCTATAACCAGTGGTCTTGTTGGTGATGAACTAATTAACCTGCGCTCGCCTCTTACGAGCTTCTTAGCGTGGAAGATGATATTTTCTGCTTAGCGGACCAGGACCGACAAGGGAGACCGTGACGGAGTCAACAACTGAATGTTTCTACAAAACTTCCTCGGTCTTTTTCGTGCTTGATTGCTTTCCCGTGCTGGTCCGGGCTCATTTGCAGAATAAACCATAGGTGGTAGAGTTTTTCAACGAATCGCCCGGATTGGTACCACCGCCTTACCTATTCCTGCCGCCATAACGTCAGCGCGTGCTGTTGACATGTTCCGGTTCAGAGGAGAAGGTAGCCAGTAAACTTAATTTTGCTAGGGGCCTAATAACCCGACCTCAAGTTGGTAACGCACCATTACCACCTTTGTTGTTTCTAGGCGGCGTGAATTTCTTACTATCAGGAAATCCGTCTGTTTGTTTGCAATATCTAAAAACAATCTTCACATAGCAATCCGGGTGCAGCTTCTAGTTTTAATCAGAGAGAATGAAAAATATTCTGTACGAAATATCTAGTTAGTACATATACCGACTTCCTACTAATATAATCCGAACCCCTTCGGCCTTGAGCCGTTACGACTTACGAGTCGGATAACAAACAACTCACAAACATCCAAACTTTTGTGTATAGTATTACAAAACATAGATTTGGCGGCCATCTTAGTTTCATAAAATCAACGCCATCTGTTGGTAACTTAGTACAGGTACTTTTATAAGAATTATGCTTACCAAATATTGTGAACACATAAAATGCCGAATCTATTACGGTTACGTTTTTGCCAATTAGAAACGGAACTGAAAATAATCTTATTTGTCACTAATATATAAAATGACTTAGCAGTACGACTGCTTAATCATTTCTATATGTGTGTCAGTCTGTGGCATCATAATTCTTAAACGGACGATGGAACATGGATGATATATGAAATATTGAATTGATTGATTTTATTTATTTTGATTTGTTTTATTTTATCGCCCTTGCAGTCAGTCATTTGTCAGTCAGTCATCGGATTTGACTTCTTAAGGTCCCGGGTTCGATTCCCGAGTCATACAATAAAAAAAATTGAAAATGTATATTTTCAATTTTCTAATAAAAAAAAACGTTGCCCAGGGTTGGATATTTTTCTTGGATAGTCTTGGCACCTATAGCATTGTGGTTCTAAGTGTCGGCTTTGCATTTCAGTATTTGTACTACTACTTAGCTTTTACCTACCTACTACTTATAAATGATTACATGTCGTCGATTATATGTATGAGAAGAGACCAAGACCAAGTAAAGTGCAGCACCTGAAGATTATCAGGGATTGATGCTCGGTTGATGATAACTATGTCAAATTAAAAAGTACAATAAATTCTTGATCCCTATTATCTTATAAAGCTAACTTTACGAGTGAGGCCTTATCGTGTTATAGCACTATTATTTCACCGATACGATATGCCAAGGTCTACAAACCGTGCAACCATAATAAAGTCGGAGTTTACATACGTTTTGAAGTAGATAGTAAAAAGAGGTGAAATAGTATTGCTTAATGTCATGTTACAGCTGATAGTAGCTTCGATAGTTTAGACAATTTTAAAACACTAGACTTTACATAAGTCAAACTATATTTTTTTTTATATAATATTGGAAGGCTAACAAGCAGACGGATTTCCTGATGGCAAGAAATTCACGCCGCCTAGAGACACCAAAGGTGGTAATGGTGCGTTGCCAACCTGCGGTCGGGATGTTAGGCCTCGAGTAAAAGTAAGTATACCGGCTACCTTACCCTACGAACCGGAACACGTCATGACGGAATGGGTAAGGCGGTGGTACCAATCCGGGCGAGTCACTGTTAAACTCTACCACCTAGTCACATGTCACGGTGTTAGTGACGGTGAGCCTATGCTCGCCTTTTACGAGCTGCCTGGCAAGGAAGGCAGATGGTCTATTCTACAAAGGAGCCCGGACCAACACGGGGCAAAAAACGTAAAACGTTCATTCTGAGTTTCTTTTTTTCTTTCAGTTTGGCATTCGCGTTAGCATTTTGCCATTAGTCAAAATCGGTATTCAATTGTAATTAGTCACAATTTGTCAGTAAGTCATGTCAAGGTCATGGGTAAAGCGGTGGCCTCATTACTCAAGTTCATAAAGCGAGATTTGTCAGCAATGAGGAAATACATGCTAATTTCATCATGTTCATATTTTCATTTGTGCACTTTCACAGAACAAAATTGTACAAAATGCCACCAATATTGAGTAATTTCACCCAATATACACACAAAATTCAATAATTACGAAAAAACTTCGACCACCTTTTCTCTCGATGGTGCTAAAACCCCCCTACATTTTGAGTTTTATTTATACAATATTAGCTGTTAACCCGCGACTGCATAAGGCTATAATAGGTACTTTCGATAGCAGCCTTGGGTAACTTTAACATGATTTTTATACGAACTTTTATACATCGTAACAGTTGTTTGGGGGGTTGATTCTTCAAAAAAATTAGCTTGTAGTTGAATTAAAGTCTTTAACTTTATGCATACCAAGTTTTATCAAAATCGGTGTATCGGTTTAACCTTAAAAGCATAACAGATAGATAGGCAAAAAATACGTTGCAATTATGTAGGTCGGTTTTTTGTCTCGCGGTTTGTTAAAATACAGATTTAGAACAATCTCATGACTTTTAAAACGACTTTTCAATCATGAATTGTCTTTAGAAATTAAAATAGGTCAACAGCAGGCTTTCAGTGTTGAAAAGTATTACAATATACCAATGCCTATCAAGGCAACGTTTGAATGGGTATTGTCTCATCGGTATAAGCACTTAAACTTCCGCGCTTTGGTCGCTTAGACCAACAAATCGCATTTTGATTATTTTTCAAATTTGCTAACGGGTTAAGTTTTTTAATGGCACACCATATCATCAGTGTTATTAGTGTACTGGTAAAATATCTCTTTATTATATGAAAGGCCATCGGACAAGCACACGGTTCTCCTAATGGTAAGCGATTACGATGATCTATAGACACCATAGATGTTTCAGGTGCGTCTCTGTCCTGTGGCCAGTATGTTAGTCTTATGGTGCAAATCTATCCTACCCTCCGGCTCGAAACGTGAAAAAGTCATTACGGAGGAAGAAATAGGTAGAGCGGTGGAGTAAGTTGCTACATATCACTCTGCCACTTGTTAAGGCAAGGCAAGGTCAAAGGCAGATAGTCTCTTCTACTCAGTAGACCCGGACTAACACGGCGAAAATTCCTTTCTAATGGATAAGTTTTAAAGCACACAAGAGGTTTCCAACTCCCCGTGAAAATATGTGGTGTGTGTGTACCTATGTGGTATCATAGTTCTTAAGCTTCAATTTGATTTCCATGTGGATTTTTAGCAACACATTTATTAGCTAGATAAGTTTTGCTAAGGGTTTTTATAAATTATAAATATCACTGAAAAGACTACAAAAGTTTATATAACCCCAAAGTAAGCAAATTATATGATTGTATTACGGTGCTAGATAACGATACTTTCAGTGTCAATTACTTACTAACAAACATCCATCGATCAAGTCCAGGCAGCAAGAAATAAATGAAAAGGTACTTGATAATTCAAGACTTTTTTTGCCGGATCTTCTTACACGGCCGCAACTCCGATCCGGTGAAAGTTTTAGAATAATGTCCAATTAACATGTCTTATATATAAAAGAATGTGCGTACTCATGTACGCACTTAAGAAGTTATACTTATTTGGCGTAACAATCCAAAAATACCAAGTAATAACACAATGCATACATATATAAACATACATAAATAGCATGCAACAATAATTAAAAATCATAAAATATAATTAAAAATAAAAAGGTTCGCAACTAACTTCAGGGAAAGGTTGGCGACTAACTTCAGGGTGTTGCTTTTGAATGTCACATTTATCTTTTTGTGTGCGCGCGCATCGTAAAAATTCACTCTCATCATTTTTCCCAATATTTGAAGTATGACTTCAAAATTATCGTGTCACAGTGTGCGTGATTGAACTCCTCCGAAACGACTTGACCGATTGTCATGGAATTTTGTGAGTATATTGAGGAGGTATGAGAATCGGCCAACATCTATTTTACATACACCTTAGGGATGAGGGTGACTCATCCCATTTGTTTTTACTAAAATCATATTAAAATATAGCAGAACAACATCTGCCGAGTCAGCTAGTAGTCATAAGTAGGTATTCTAAAAATTACTTTACTATTTTTATTAACCTTTTATTGTTAAGCCTACCTTTTGTGCATAATTACTTTACTATTTTTATTAACCTTTTATCGTCAAGCCCACCTTTTGTGCATTTCTGGTTATCACTGTCCATTTTTTAAGTCACAAATTGTGTACAATAAAGAATTAATAAATAAATAAATAACAACAGAAATGACAGAAAAACATAAGATTAAAAAAATGTAAGTACAAAAAGTGAGCTTATTTCTAATGAAAGAAAACTAACCCGTGAATGGAAAACAATAAATTAAAATAACTTTCACCAGTGGAAAATAATTGTTGTCTTGTTCTTTTTTATTGTGTTTAACAGTGCTTATTAGAATCACAAGAGTTGCTCGCCTGCTAAGAGCTGTCAGAAAGTTTCTTTTATAAGTCTCGGAAGTCAGGTTCAGAATGATTTACTAAGTGTTCCCTATTACCGAGAACCTGTACAAATTACTGAGCTTTGTAATGATGATTTATATCTTTGATAAACAAGAACAAAACGTTAAATAAAACTTTTAACGATAAATTTGGCTTTTCTCGATATTAAAAATATCAGAAATGGACAATTTTTTTTTATTAAAAAAATATTGACTGTTGGCATGCAATGACCCCATCACCTTTTAATGGTTATTTAGTGATTTAGGTTACTGATTTGATTAATACGTTTTTAAGTGGCATAATCCTAATAATAGTATAAATGCGAAAGTTTGTATGTTTGTTTGTTTATTACTCCAAACCACAAAACCGATTTTCATGGAATTGGGCACACACATAGAGGCTAATTTGGATTAACACATAGGATAGTTTTTATCCGGAAAAAATGTTCCTGTGTGACTATTAACTACGCATGCAACACCGCGGGTAATAGCTAATGTTGAAATAAAATTTGACAATCAAATAAACTGGTGGTGCTGACTGAATTTGCCATATAATCATGGTAACAAAGAGGAGATTTTTTTCCCGTCCGTCACGGGTTGCTCATAAGTCGGAGTCCCTATAAGTGTAGTCTGACATATATTGATGGTAGACTGATGTGCTACGTTGAAGCACATCCGGATTAGGACCGTGCTCGCCATTATCGTGTTCACTGTTGGAGGGTAGGATAGCAGGTAAACTTACAGTCATCGTTGCAGTCGTCAACACCTATGTTATCTACAGGTAATGATTTTTTTCTTACCATCAGGAAAGCCAGCTGCTTATTTTTTATATTAAATCATAAAATTTAAAATTTTCTATACCTAACCGTCATCAAAACCTGTCCCCAAAAAGCTATGAATCCTCTCGATCATGTCAAATTTCAAACAAAGTAATGCGGTCTGTACCTAATCGGCTGGTTGGTTTAGGAGTCGTGATTCCACAGATAAACATACATACAAACACATCTAACTTTTAACAACCTTTTCAAAAAATATCAAATTTCGTTATTTTGGACTCATATTGTCCAATTTCGATGATTTTTTGTAGATTTGTCGATGATCTTTATTTTTTCTTGTTCAATTAGATTGATGTCTTATGGCTGATACGTTTAGCCAATAATGTACACGTTTATAAGTTTTTTTTATGTCATAGGAAGGCAAACAAAAAAAGTATCGTCACGCCCATATTCCCCGAAGAGGTAGGCAGAGGTACAACCAGGGCACCCACGACTAGCCGTGATAGGTGGCAAGAATATCGGGTCTATCGGCATAGCCTATAAGACCCGGGATTCGAACCCGGGACCTCATGCAGTCAAGTCCAACAATTGAACCGCTAGACCACAGAGGCGATTGTAGTTTTATCTTTATTTTTTCTTGTTCAATTAGATAGATGTCTTATGGCTGAGACGTTTAGCCAATAATGTACACGTTTATAGGTAACTCTGCCTTTCGGACTGAAACATAACACTGTGCTGGCGACAGGAATAGTGGATCACTTCCAGGAAGTTGCAGCACTGTACAACCATTCGTCTTGTTGGTTATGACTTATGACCCACGTATCCTATGCCCGTCTCCTATGAATGAGACTCCACTGGTCTGGGTGCTGATTACACATTACAGTTGCCAACTCAAATTGGAAAAGTGTACAACCAAATAGCTGTCAAATGACGTGTTTTATATTTTCTATCTCCAGTGACCAACAGAAATACAATAAAGACAGAAAACACAAAACATGTCATTTGACAGCTATCTGATGTACACTTTTCCATTTTGAGTTGGCAACTGAGATACATAATCAGCACCCTGTTCTACAGAGGGTTGGGGCTAGCACTTGTATAAATACAGGATTTTTCCGAGCCAATTTTTAAAAGACAGAATAGTAAAGGGAGGTTGGGTTTTAACTGTACATTTAAAAATAATAGTAGAAGATCCGAACATACATCGACCTACGCCAAACTGATAATAGAATGAAACATATTTAGCAATAAATGTAATATATTAGTGATCATATTAAAAACGAATTGCCTAAAAAAACTTTGACAGCATATTTTAAACTATTAAAAAATGATTTTTACTATTCCGTTTTTTTGTACTCGTAGGCAGCTTTACATCAACGTCTTTGTTATAAAATTGCTCATAACATATTGATAGAATTTTTTCGCCAGTTATTTTCAGCGAAAATAACTGAAATCGGCTTATCTGTTTATACTTGGCAACCCCAATTAATAATAGGCAACCCCGATAAATAACAGGTAACCCAACTTTTGTTCATTTTAAACGTCTTGTAGTTTCAGTCATGATCAAACTTTCTTATAATTTCAATATTGCCTCATTTAATGTAGAAACATTTTTTCAAGAAATGAAAAAGTATTCTGTCCGGGGTTTACTAGGTAAGCCACTTTTATTGTATTATCTGACATATACCAAATTTAATTAAGAAGGTTTCATCCTATTATTAGGTCGGTGTAAGTCTACCTAGGTTTGGATCTTAGACCATAAAGCAACTTCATTTATAAACAAGTTTTCTACACGAGTAACTCTGTGGTATAGTTGGTAGCACCTAGTAACATAGTATATTGAGCGGTATGCGGGTTTCCCCAGACATAGATAAACATTTGTTTAATAAACGTACGTGTTTGCTAAGGATATAGTTTGCGCTTCGGATGGAATGTCCTCCTATATTATATATCTAAATCTGTACTGTGCATTGACGTAGAATAAGTACATTTATTTTGTTTGTCCAATAGACCAGAAATGTTTTTTGTGGTTTTGGCATTTTGAGTTTGGCTTTTTGAGGGAAATTTAACGGTTTTGTGAAGCAAATAAAAAAAGTTTTTCCAAAGGAAGAATTTTATAAAGAAATTGCAAGTTACCTTTTGATTCAAACTAGACAGTTAAGGAAAGCTTTTTGAAACATTTAACAGGCCATAAGTCTGAGAGTTTTTAATTGAGGTCAATTTTTTCCATATCTGTCTTTGAATGCGAACAACATATAATTTGTGCACTTATAAAATGTTTGCTATATAAGTGTAGGAGATTTCTTGTGTAATTCGAGCATGGTACATGGAAACCTTACCAATGTATTTATGTCAAATCATCTGTTGAGGACAAAGGAATCCTCCCTTCAATACGTGTCAAGAATTTCTGAAACATAATAAGCGTACTCAATCTTTCTTATTATATCTTTCGACCTCATTTTCTTATGACTTCACGCTTCTTTCAGTATCGAAATTTAATCTGATTCAATTATCTCCTTATTTTTTACAATATACCTACGAGTAAAACATGTTCGGCCATTATTAAACCTAATTGCAGTCAAACTGTAAATAAATGAACTTTTCGTTGACACAATAACAAACTCGTATATTATCCTGCATAGATATTTTAATCTATATATTAATAAGTGATGCCAAAACTTTGGACCCTGTTTCACGAAAATTGCGCGGACGCAGTCTCGGCATTAAATTTGGCACACTTATAGCTGTTTATGTGTAGGAAAAATGCAGAAAGCTAATATTTTTCAATAATAATGCTTATAAAGTACATTAAATCAATAAATAAAACATTACCCACACTACCATGCATTTGACACACACAAACAAATGTATTGATGATAAAGATAAAAGATCACAAAAAGATGGGCGCACTGAAAAGTTTGGAAACAAAGTAGTTGGTCTTAAGAAATGAAGATGGCGTTCTTATCAACAAGATATTAAAATTTATTATTGTCGAATTTCGACCAACGGGCGACCACTAGTAATGATATTTGTACCTTTTTATTTTTACATACTTGATTATAATATTTATATTTATTTGTTCTAAGTACATAAGTATAGCTGTAATTGTTTTTTGTACACGATGCATCTCACTTTATTTTCACAGCTTTTTTTGGGTTGGCTGGAAGATATTTCTGTAGTTAGAGATAATTTTTTCACTTTTACTTCTCTTATGTTTTGTAATTTTTGCTTTTTGTGTGCAATAAAGTATTAAATAAAAAAAATAAGGTAGGCAATAGCACCACCCAGGGCATCCATAACTAGCCGAAGATACTAATAGGATAGGTGGCCTATCACCAACGGGGCACATATCCAATCCCGGGCCACGTTGTTTTCATTATAAAATTGAAAAAAAATCCTTTTTATTGCCCGACCAGAGATAGGGATCTCATGAAGTCTACAAACAAATTAAAATTAAATTTGACTTAAATTATGTTAACATACTTCAACAATACACCACAATCCTATTGATATTATAAATGCGAAAGTTTGTCTGTTTGTTTGTTACTTCTTCACGCAAAAACTGCTGAAACGATTTTCATAAAATTTGGGTACACACATATAGAGGGTAACTTAGATTAATACATAGGATGGTTTAAAACCTTATGATGATGGTAAAATCGTACACTACTAATATTTTTTTTGTTAGAACGTAAAGTACGTAAAAGAAAAAAAATATAGTTCGGTGAAGTTGCAAAAACACCGCGGTTACCATTTCAATTGACAGATAGGATGGTTTTTAAGAAAAAATCTTATGGGACTATTAACTACGCGGGCAACGCCGCGGGCAAAAGCAAGTCTTTTATACATATACAGACAACTATCACGATACAGGTAAAATGATACAATTACTCAAAATCCTCACCATGCAAATTATTTAAAAAATCTTATACTACTCATATATTTTTTTGTTAGAATGTTACGTACGTAAAAGAAAAATGAAAGCACCCAGCTGAATATTTTACGGACTTGATCAGTGAAACTATAAAAAAATATTTTTTGATTAAAATTAAAAATTCAGAATATGAAATGTACTCATCAAAAGTTTCAAATTATACCATCCACTTCAATAATTCGAAAGATCATGCTGAAAATCCAGCTTAAAAAATGTTCACAAAAGCTGTCAGATTTACGTTTTGTAATTTTAATATTTAATAACTTTAAAAATGATTTTATGACTATTTTACTATAGATGGGGAGCCCGCGACGCTAAATATGTAAAGAAATAAAGTTTTTGTAATGTTAAGTATCTTCACGCCCATATCCCCGAAGAGATAGGCAGAGGCACAACCAAGGCACCCACGACCAGCCGAAGACACTAAGTCCCACAATGGGATAGGTGGTAAGCCTCTCGCCAACCGGGCACATTTCCAATCCCGACCAACATATCTTTATTAGAAAATTAGAAAAATCCAATTTTCTTTTTGTTGGCCGACCCGGGATTCGAACCCAGGACCTCATGCAGTCAAATCCAACACCCGGACCGCTAGACCACAGAGGCGATGGTAATGTTAATATTTAATAACATTAAAAGTTATTTCATTACTATGTCACTGTAGTAGAGGAGCTCGTGATACTAAATGTGTTGTAACTCCAGCGTCAAGAGGAGCCATTGGTCTTTGTCGATTTAATAGTTAAAAAAGTAAAAAAGGTCATGAGATGTTTTTCTTTTCATTGGTGTCTAGAAGTTAAAAGAACAATTACAGGCACTTTATTATAGGAGAGCTCATCAAATACTAATAGCGTACATGCCTACTATGTCGTCGTTGATAGAAATATGTCAATCGGACAGTGTTTCGTAATGGACAATGAACATAGATAGGCTTGTTTCTGAAAGTTTTTAAACCTCCTACTCTCTTACGTCTTGTTCAAATCAACAGAAAACTTAAACAAGCACTTGTTGGCTTGCAATAAACACGTCATAATTTAAGTATGTCACTGGAGTATATTTTTCAGCAAAAAACAATAGCAATGGTATGGGAGATCCGTATCTTAATCGGACGCGCCTGACACCCGTGACGACCGAGCACGACATTGGTTTTGAACTAAGTATTGTTCATGAATTGTATGGCTTGACGTGAGAAACTCATAGCTAAATGACGTACTTCGCGCAACATTTTTTCATTACTTAGCTAAGTAAGCTTCTTGAGTACGTGCGCAAATTACTGCAAAAATCCCTTCTTGGGCTCCCCTACTATTCGCGCCTATGAAAAGATGTTATCAAGAATTCATTTTGACATTTTGTTTTAAAAACAAAATCCAGATTCATTTAAATACACCGACAGCTTTTCATTTTAGTTGGTTGTACTCGATATGGGTTATTAAGATTCCGGGTTCTATTCCCTGGTCGATTTAAAAAATTGGAAAATGTGGGATTTAGTGTCTTCGGTTAATCGTGGGTGCCTTGATTGTGCCTCTGCTTACTACTTCAGGGATATGGGCGTGAAGATACATTAAAACACTTTTAAAGTTTTCAAAAAATAAATATTGAAAGATTCTTATTCTACACCTATGCCAAGCTATTAAATTTGAGTCAGTAGTTTGCGTTTTTTGACCACCGACCGCAAAACAGGATGTAATTTTCAAGTGTGTCTGTGTTTTGGTATCATAACTTTTGAATGGATGTACCGATTTCGATGCGGATTTTCTTGTTTGATAGCTAACGCTATTGAGATGGTTTTTATCTACGTTACAAGTAAGTTAAGCGTTATGCTACATTTATGTTAGTGTGCTAAAACAATACATTAAAATCATGTGTGTGTGCTGATGCTTGAAATAATTTTAACGGGTCGTGAGTCTTGTTAACATAATGAATGTGAGGGAGAAGGATTCCAATTAAGACTAAAGTAGAATCACAGTAAGCTAAAATCTTAAAACCAGCCAGCGATAAAATATAACGACGTAGTTAGAAGAGGGTCTAGCAAGGACACCTATCGAAATAATGTAAAATCGAATAAAATGTAACGAGTATCGATTTCTTATAAATAAATTTGAAATTATTAACCCCTTAGTAACAAAACTTACGTACCTGTTGTCCTGGTTTGTTCTTCATTTTTTGTTAGCAAAAGTTTAACAATTTCATCAGTATAAGGAGTTTTTTTTTGTTTTGTACTTTTTAATAGATATATTAATCTTTAAATCTTAGGAATTTAATAGTCGAATTCAATACTTATTTTTGATGTGAATTCGATGCTTTTGGTAAATAAAAACAAAATATCGACAAAAATTTAAAAGTGTACCTAGTTGTCAATATCGTGGTTTTGGAATTCTCATTTATAGCCAAAACGTCGTATTTTGTTATCGATATATTAGAAAAAATTGGAAGATACGCCCGCAATAAGCATGCGCACGTTTGTTAAACTCTCCTTGTCAATAAATAAATAAATATCCCTGGACAAGTCACATGAATTGAATCTAACCTCAAAGTAAGCAAATTATATGTCAGTGTTATGGGTGTCATTCAACAATTCTAATACATAGAAATACTTAAATAGATACCAGAATAAATTTAATAAGCTAGGTGCCCGGAAATGCACACATCTAAATATTCTTTACACAAATGCCTGCCTCCGTCAGGAATCGAACCCGAGCCTCGGTGATCGGTATAGTTAGGCGTGTAGGCTTGCCACTCGACCAACGGACATACACGGATATATACTACGGACGGAATACAGTTACATCCCCAAGCCCTGTACCCGTTCCTCTTTATTCTCAAAAAATAATTATACTAATATTATAAATGCCACAGTTTGTATATTATTTTGTTACTTCTTTACGCAAAAATTGCTGAACCGATAGTCATGGAATTTGTTACACACATAGAGGGTAATTTGGATTAACACATAGGATCGTTTTTATCCAGAAATAATATTCCTGTAGGACCACGCGGGCAACGTCGCGGGCAACGTCGCGGGCAACAGCTAGTATTTAAATAAAAGTAATTCTGAATTTATCCAATCGCAATGTAGTCTGTATTTTGTGGTAGGGTTGCAGACGGCGTCCTGACCTCGTTACTCATAAGTCTGTTTTAATTAAAAAATGTAGATAAAAAGTTAGTTTCAATATTCTGATTAATTGTAATTTTAACTATTATGATATTTTTTTAAGAAAAACGAATTTTACTATAATTTTCGAAAAAAAGGTTTGACGCTGTAATGATTTGGCCTTCTCATTGGTTGAGTGGGTGTGATTGGTCATGTGTACGCTACACATGCATGGTAGGGTTCGATTTCCACCGGGGACTGGTATTTGCATAAGGAATATCTAGATGTGCGGATTTCTAAGTCAGCGCGTGTTTAATAAAATTGTTTTGGTATTTATTTAAGTATTTCTATGTATTAGTGTCGTTGACAAACACTCATATCACAAGCAAATATTTTTCTTACTTTGATAAATTTATGTAATTAGTCAAGAAGCTTTTATTTCGTTTAATTTATTTCGGGATAAGACAATAATTAACTTAACTGTCCTCCGCTGACAGCATAGATGTCTTTATAGGTTAGGAAAGGTTAGATGGTTTTTGAAAGTATAAAAACCTTCAACTAATGGTAGTTTTATTTTGGCGCTTGTCCTACGCATTGTATAAATTATGACAGACAGAATTTGAACCTACACACTTTTGACTATCGCTAACGAATACCATAATTATTTGAGAAAAAACGAAGTTCAAATTCTGATTGAAGTGATTTTTTTTAAATATGTTTTTTTTTATGAAATCGTAGGTTCATATCATAGGTATAGAAAATACCGACTTAACATGTTTTAAACTATGTGTTTATATATTATGATAACATAAAAAATAAATACATAAATACAGGGTCCCGTTTATTGCCTTCTCTCTTTCGTCTACGGAATCCTAAATTTAACAGCAGTAAGACTGCGAAAAACGGACTCCAATTATTTCATTACCTCGACCCGATTTGACCATCGTTTTTTGAAAAATAGCAGATGATTCAAGAACACTAACGGTTTTGAGTTATACTTCCATATGTTGTCTACGTTGAACATCAATAATAACGGAATAAAATTTTAATAGCAATGACAAAAAAGTAAACTATTAAGCATCAACTCAAAATTTAGGTAAATAGATAAAAGTAGCTTTAAGTATCTTCACGCCCATATCCCCTAAGTGGTAGGCAGAGGCACAACTGAATACTTAGATAAAAAATATTATTTACCTATCGAATGAAATTGCAACTATTAACTTACTTACTTAGGGTTACTTAATTGACTGTGAAATGTTTATTCTTTACATATGTTAACTCTTTATATTTATTACCAGATTTTTTATCATTACAAAAAAATTATCAGATTACATTCAAACCACTTGCTTTGCTTTAAAATAAGCACTGGAAAGAATTCTAAAATAAAATATCGACAATTGTAATAGTACATCACTATAAAATTTAACTAAATACGGCGTTCTTGGCAAGCATGAGAACTGTCATGACGTCACTTTAAATCGACGTCAAAATGAGCATATATAAAAAGTCGTTATCTCTTTCGGTGTACATAATATCAACACTTGTTAAAAAGAGACAAAGAGATGTCGTTAAGTTACATGGCGATTCCAACGATATTTATATAAATAAAATTGCTCTAGAACATGGTTGCAGTTCTTTATGTATTCCTATTTCTATGCGAAAGACGGACTTAATGCTATATGCAGTCTTGTCAAACCACAGACAAATAAAGATCTTGAAGCTGAAAACTGAATGCTTCCCTGTTAAATATTTGCCCTAGATTTTGTAATATAATAATAAGTTTTCAAGTTGGTCAACAGATGGGGTAAAATTTAAACAATGCAAAGTTATGAAAAAGCGACTACCTACTTACTAAAAAATAGAACATGTAATATAACGATCTATTCATACTTATACTATTGCAAAAGTCTGTGTCTGTTAAGCTTTTATTATTACCAGATCGATTTTAGTGAAATTTAACATGTTTATTGACTATACGTATAAGTATATTTCATCTTTTTTTTAATATGAAAATATATTTACTCACGTAGATCTATACCAAGATTCTTGTGACGCGACTATATAATTCTAAAAACTACCACCGGATCGGAACGCGGCCACACACTGAGAAGATCCGGCGAAAGAAACTCAGCGGGCTTGTCTTTTTAAGAACATAAATGTAATTTACAAAATGATATTACATATACATATAAATAATTTGTAGAGATTGGTTTGATGAGCAATTAATCTTTTTTTTTT